>JAKGSA010000014.1:450285-476142 GCA_033558755.1 Philaethria dido | reverse complement strand
CAATAAAGAATACCAGTTAGTTATAAGTATAATTTGTATATATATATATAAATATATATATACAAATTATACTTATAACTAACTGGTATTCTTTATTGAGAATAAACTAAATTATGTGTTTTAAGAACTATTTCTTTTTTTGCTATATATAAATACGTGAAGCAAAGCCTTTGTACCCCTTTTTACGAAAATTACGCGGACGGAGGAGCATGAAACTTGGCACACTTATAGTTATATAGCGGAAGCATAATGATAATATCATTTTAATATAATGCATAAAGAAATATATTAAATTAATAAAATAAATGTTACACACACTACCATGGTTTGGCATCCATGTTTATATAGAGACATGTACGTTCTTAGGCAAAGCGTTGTTAACGCGTCAACGGGGACACTAGTAAATATAAATAAATATAAATTAATTTATTTCTTTATTTAGTTTACGAAAGATTATAAATAATTATAAATAAATGAAATGTCACTTGAACTTGGTAGACATTCACTTTACATGACGACTTCCTTTACCTTGGCATTCGCTCTATATAAAGTACGTTCTATTATTGTTCACAAAAAAGTTGTAAAAGGATACCTTTTTTTTCGCATTAAATTAAAAGTTAAAGAATATAATAAATAATATTGAATTTTTTAAAATAGTTTCATGACATACTTGAAAAAAAAACAGTGAACAAACAAAACAAATCGAAATATATCATGGCTTTGGTAACAAGGCAAAGCGCGGCGTTGAGTTTCACTATACAAGACGCAATACCTCCATTCGGCGAAAAGTGGGGAATGGAAATTTTAATAGAACAGAGTGTCTTAACACTAGGTTCTTAGATTCCCTCTGCCTACCTTGTTATATGCGGGATACAGCGAGAAGCTAAAAAAAAGTAATAATTCCACATACAGGATTTGAATCTTAGATTCAATCAGGCCTTTCCCATATAAGTTCTCTTCATTCACCACACAACAAACACGAGATACATAAAACCAAAACCTCAAATGAAAACGAATGATTTAAAATGATGAAAATTTTACATATTAACAATACAATTACAATGAAAAATCAGTCCGTTAAATAAACGTATACAATTTCCATCTGATGCCGTCTGCGCCTGTCATGCCACTGGCGTTGCAGGCCTGTCGAGTATCAATGTACAGTTGGAAACATGAAATTTGAAATATTTACTGTGAATGCTGTATTAGCTGTATCCCGTTTTATTTCCATGATATATTCCAATATTTTTATTTTTTTTGATAGAGGTGTCTAGGAAACTTCTCTTTATGAATATATGCCTGTCGTGGCGCAGAGGCATAAGTGTGCGACTGTAAACACGACAGGTTGTGGGTTCGATTCCCACTCCCGGAAATGTAAGAGTTTAATTTATCACTTCTTGGGTTTGGTAACAAGGTAAAGCGCGGCGTTGAGTTCAGCCACTCAACACGCAATGCCTCAAATCGGTCGAAAGTGGGAAACGGAGTGTCTTAATACTATGTTCTAAGGTTCCCTCTATCTTCTACCCTGCTATGTGCGGGATACAATGAGAAACTACAAAAATATATATATTTTGACTGTAATTTAATACGCTTGACTTGATAAAATACAATATTATATATATGTATATATTTATATATATACAGATAATTTGAGGCAGCATTGGAATGTCAGAACAGTGATTACAGTGTCTATTAACGGTAAGGATATTGAATACCACTCAACTATATTGATGTACGCGGTCATGTTGTGGACTCCGTAATTTTGTGAGAGCCCTTACAAATACGTATGTACATGTTAATTTAGTAACAAAAAGTTAATTTAAAGTACATCAGTAACGCCTGTGCAGGTTGTGGGTTCGATTCCCATTTCAGGAAATGTAAAAGTTTAGTATTTTCATTTCCTGGGTTTAGTAACAAGGCAAAGGGCGGCGTTGAGCTCCAATATTCATCACGCAATACCGCAATTCGGCGGAAAGTGGGGAACGGAGTGTCTTAACACGTCGGTTCTCAGGTTCCCTCTGCTTACCCTGCTATATGCGGGATACAGCGTGAAACTAAATAAAATATTCTATAATATATTTATAAAATAAGATGAGAGCTTGTACGTGACATTTGAGAATAGATGTATATTTTTTAAAACGTATCAATTTCCGGTTCTCTGATATATTGAGTTTTCATATACCGGATATTTAGATTTAAAATGAAACACCGCGGTGGTGTAGTTGACAAGTGATTGTAAATATGAATGGTTCTTAGTGTGGGTTCGATTCTCACCGTTGGGAATGTTTAAATATTTAAATTATTTTCATTTCTCCTTCCTCCTTCTCTCTTCCTTAAGTTCCACCACTGTACATACATATATACATAGCTTACGTAGGCAGAGGGAACCTAGTGTTAAGACACTCCGTTTCCCACTTTCCGCTGAATTGAGGCATTGCGTGCTGAGTGGCGAAACTCAACGCCGTGCTTTGCCTTGTTACCAAACCCAGGAAATGAAAAATTCCATTTGCTGGAGTGGGAATCGAACCCACAACCTGTCGCGTTTACAGTCGCAACTCTGTGTAGTGAAATAAAGTGTTTAAACACTAAATTCACTATTTCTATAAATATATAGAAAATAAATAATAATTTAATTTAAATTCAAACCAACACAAAACAAACCAGCAGCTTACATCAAAATACTCATATATTTATCTCTAAGAATACCCTCCCTTGCAAAGCTACACTTGACAAATGCGAGCGGTAAAGGTTATTTTACGTTACTCCTATGTTTTTTTATTTTGTAAAAAATAACCGCACACTCCATAAGATATACTAAGATGTATTGTTATGCTGTAAGCTCTTAATGTATGAGCTTTCGTGATATTTTGAGGCTTTTCGGATCTTTTGATTGTTTAGTTTAAATGTTTATGTTAGGAATAGCTGTGGGGAACGGTTTTTTTTTTGGATAACGGATGGCAAACGAGCAGATGGTCCAGCTGATGGTAGGTGGTAACCTTCGCCCATAGACATCTACAACGCTAGAGGTGTTATAAATGCTTTGCCGACCTAGAGGATACAGATGGAAGTTTAATGACAAGATAAAGCGCGGCGTTGAGTACCGCCACTCAGCACGCAATGCCTCAATTCGGCGGAAAGTGGGGAACGGAGTGTCTTAAAACTAGATTCTAAGGTCCGCTCTGCCTACCCTGCTATATGCGGGATACAGCGTGAAACTAAAAAAAATTAAGTAACTTTACGCTTACAGCAGGTACTGTTAAAACATCCACTGTTACCATCCGAATTCGAAATATATATAAAGATTTTTCCTATATATATAGAGCAGAGCGAGGAAACGAAAATACTAAACTTTTACATTTCCTGGAGTGGGAATCGAACCCACAACCTGTCACATTTACAGTCGCATGCTCGTGCCTCTGTGGCACGACAGGCGTTAGTTACTTAATAAACTTTAGAATATTTCACTAATCACACAGTGTCTTAAAATCTGGCAAAAATAGAAAACAGAGTGTCTAAACACTATGTTCTCTAACAACAATACTATATAAAAAAAAGTTCTACCAAAATCTCTCCGATATTTCATATTATCTACTAAACATAATATCTTTCTTTCTTCAAGAAAACGCATTATAGAGGCATTAAAAAATTATCCACGTGACATTTTAGCGTTGAAAAGAAATTTATTTTAACATATGAAAGCGTAACGTCTCGGCAAGCCCTTAATTATTAACACGCTGTTAGTCGGCTTAAATAGGCAGAAGGAAAATGTCTTCGCGTTTTTAAGTTTTAAAAAATTAGTCGGCTTAAATAGGCAGAAGGAAAATGTCTTCGCGTTTTTAAGGTTTAAAAATATATTATGACATGGTCTGTATTCTATACTGTTTATTGTTTTTTTGCTCAAGTGACATAATGTGCGGCGTTGAGTTCCGCAAGGCGTAACGTCTCGGCAAACCCTTTTAAAACTTTTTATTATTAACACGCTGTTAGTCCACTTAGATAGGCAGAAGGAAAATGCCTATCTTTCTCGCGATTTTAAGTTATTATAAATATTTTATGACACTTGATCTAAATTCTTTAATGTTTTTATGTCTAAATAATGCACGGCGTTTAGTTCTGTAACTTAAAACGCAATTTAAAAGAAAACCTTACTATGATAGTTGGTTTTTATACTGTTTAGATTATTGTTTTTTAGTTTTACGTTTAACTTTATACTGCGGCGTTTAGTTTCGCAATGTCTCGATTTCAGACAGTAATGAAAGCATAACTTCTTGGTCTCTTAAAAAATGGAGTATCTTGACATTAGGTTTCCTCTGACTAAATTAGTAGAAAAATAATGAAGCTGAAAAAATATACAAAATTTTCATATCCAGGGTATTTTTTTTAGCTTCAAGCTGTATCTGGCATATAGCAGGGTAGACAGAGGGTACCTGAAAACGTAGTCTTAAGACTGATCCCCACTTTCCGGCGAATTGAGGCATTGCGTGCTGAGTGGCGGAACACAACGCCGCGCTTTGCCTTTATATGTATTAGAGTGAAAAACAGAGTGTCTTAACACTAAATTCCCACCGTGTTATGCGTGTAAAAGCGTGAAACAAATAAAACCAGCTTCACGCGGTATTCAAACTCGTGGGTACCTAGTACTGATTTATAAGACTTAAGGGAGTAAGGGACGGATACATATGATCTGTCAACGCACTGGAAGCATTAAATTTTGCTGTTTCCTGTAATTTTCGTGGATATTTTTTTATGTGCTTTTCATGTATTTTTCGTTTTAGTAGACTTATAAGGATTTAGAATAAAATGCGCTTAAATGTAAATTGTTACGAATTACTCAATAACTACTTGTGAGATTTTAACTAAATTTAAATGAGTTCTTGTTATGCGGTAAAACTCATAAAAATACAGTCGAAAAGAGAAATTCCTTCGATTTTAAAGTTAAAAATAGTGTCTGTGTGTAAACGCGCTTTGTTGTGGGTTCGATTCCCATACAGGGTAATTATTATAGGCAACCCTTTTACCTTCCCGCTCTACCCCCGTATGTAGCAGGGTAGGCAAGGGGAACCTGAGAACCTAGTGTTAAGACATTTCGTTCTCTTTCCACAATTTCGTTCCCCACTTATATATATATATATATATATATATATATATATATATATAGTAAATAATATGTGGACACATCTGCCCAAGTCTATCCTGCTTGAATAATACAGAGCACGGTCCGAGATCTCCCGTTTTATTGCTACGATTGGCTACAACATCGGTACCGTTTTTAAATATATATTAAGTCAACGCTATCGTGGCACACTGATAAGGTAGGTTGTAGGTTCGATCCCACCTTAAGGGTATTTAGAGAAGAGAAATATTAAATACTAGCTGTTACCCACGGCTTGGCGTGGTCAATGACAGTCCATACTATATACTATAGTGTATAGTGCGTACCTTAACACTAGGTTCCCAGGTTCCCTCTGCCTACCCTGCTATATGCGGGATACAGCGTGAAGTTAAAAAAACCTATATATATATATATATATATATATATATAATATGAACATGCACCAACCTACATACTGCATAATGTAGTACAGTTTCCAAAGTTACAAAATACTTTCTAGACAACTTAATCTTTATGGATAAAGTCAAAACACTCCTTGTTTTTCAAAATAATAGACATTAAGTGTCTAGTGGCGGAACTCAACGCCGCACCCTATTTTTCCAGAGCGAGATTGGAACTCAAGCAATGCGTTTACAGTCAAAGGCTGACAAAAATAAATAATGATACTAAAAAATAACATAAAAAAATAAAATTTATAAGTTTCCTGTGAAAAATATGAACAAATTGGCAAAAAATTGCAAACTGAAATGCCGTTTTTGTGAATATTTTAGTTTTAGATATTCGAAAAGTTATTTAAGCTATACTCGTATAAGGCCATCGTGTCGTAGTCGCGTCTCACTATAAGCCCGATTGGTTGTGGGTTCGATTCCCACTCGGGGTAATGTTTATAATAGTATGGTAATGTGGTTTTGTAATAATAGATAAATAACATTATTGGTAACCTGGGTTTGGTAACAAGGCAAAGCGCGTCGTTGAGTTCTGCCACTCAGCACACAATGCCTCAATTCGGCGGAAAGTGGGGAACGGAGTATCTTAACACTAGGTTCTCAGGTTCTCTCTGCCTACCCTGCTATATGCGGGATACAGCGTGAAGCTATGTATGTATGTATGAATGTATGTGATAGTAGATAATGATCAGCTTTCCTCACTTTCCACCAAATTGAAGTATTGCGTGTCGGAACTCAAGACCGCGCTTTATCTTGTTACTAGGAGAATGAAAATACTAAACTTTTACATTTCCTTGAGTGGGAATCGAATCCACAACCGGTCGCGTTTACAGTCGCACACTTGCGCCAAGATAGGCGTTTTCCTCCATCTTAACTCACAGTTAAACGTTAATACATTTCACTCTCTCACATAGAGATGTTCTGTACGCGATACGCATGTATAAACTATATCAATTTACTTTAAAGCTCGCCAGTATCATATTTATAACGCAATCCTCTTATAAATGTTGTTCTGGAGATATATGGAAAATGGTTTGTGATAGGTTTAGGTTTGATTCTTGGTTGGGATACGTTTTGTATTTTTAGGTGAGTTAGTTTGTATGTTCAATGTTTTTTTTTTATGTTTTAAATTCAGTATTTTGTGCTCGTACTTAATTTTTTTTTTATTTTTTTAGTATTTTAAATTTGAAATTCAATAATTTAAATTTCGAATTCAGTTTTTGAAATTTCGAATTCAGTATTTTAAATTTCGAATTCAGTATTTTAAATTTCGAATTTGTTCAATTAAATTTCAAATACAGTCTTTTAAACTTCGAAGATATTTATTAATTCGTCTAAACTTTTTTTTTAATTTCGTTCTTTTAAACTTCATTTTTTTTCTTAAAGTTAAATCGAATACTTTAAGTCATATAAAATAAAAAATAATAACCAGCGAGTAACTACTATCAAAACACTTAATTCTCGTCTTCCCTCCTGAATTCAAGACATCATTGACTAACGTAACTCAACGCCGCACCAAGCTCCCCAAAGTACCACAACAATTAGGCAATATCCCACAAAATTAAGGCGGTTTTTATTAATTAAATAACAAAATAACGAAGAAGTGGAAACAACGTAAGTATGTGAAATATGAAAGACAACAAGTCAAATAAAAGTTTACTTATATGACTGACATACCTTACAAATAATCTAAAAAGTTATAATAAAAAAATATATAAGTCATAGATAACAAAAAATCAATTTTTTTAGAGTTTCACGCTTTGTTCCGTCAATTAGGGTAGCCAAGCGGCTAAGTAGCTGAAGAGAGAAGGGTCAGAACACTCCATTCATTACCCATATAAGCTCAAGGCATCATAAACGTAACTCAACGCCGCACCAAACAACAATTAGACAATATCCCACAAAATTAAGGCGGTTTTTATTAATTAAATAACAAAATAACGAACAAGTGGAAACGACGTAAGTATGTGAAATATGAAAAGTTTGCTAAGTTTTAATTCTGCCGATTCCAACTTCTCGGTATACGTGTAAATAATTCAGGAGTGGGTACACCGCATCGTTTTAACGCGTTGCTGCCAGATACAAAAATATATTGCCCTGGATGGTGCTGTTTTTATATTATGATAGGTGGATAGAAAAGATTTTTTAGGTTCACCACTTCATCTTGTTCTTGTATGCAAGTGGGAAACGGTAAAAATGAGAACGGAGTGTCTTAACACTAGGTTCTTAGATTCTCTCTGCCTATCATCCTACATGCATAATACCAATGTTCGCCGCTGTCTGCCATTTAGACATTGTGTGTGCTAAGTAGCGGAACTAAACGCCGTGCTGTGTATGTATAAGCAATACTAATTATAAAGAAATAATAACTATGATTTTAAAAATATATTGCCCTGAATGGTGTTGGTTTTTACAGGCTTTTTTTGAGACCAGTCGCATACGCGACGTGTTGTGGGTTCGATTCCCATAGTTATAATAATTAGACTTAACATTATCGTTAAGAGTACCAGAGAACAGAGTGTATTAACACTGCTTTTGATAACTTTAGAAAGTCTCCTAAGCAGTTAAATATAAAGAGGAAAGCAGAGAGATTGTCCATAAGATTCACTATCATTTAAAATCCGGGTACATCTAGAACAGCTGATATCAGTACGTTTTATGACTACACGCAGTGTCTTTGCTATATGAACTGTGAATTTAAGATTTGTCTGTATTAAAAATACAGATAGAAGGAGTGATTGGGCACTACGTTATGTATGTTAGTACCTAAGTTGTTTATAAATGGTGTTTTTCATTTCCTGGGTTTAGTAACAAGGCAAAGCGCGGCGTTGAGTTCAGCCACTCAGCACGCAATGCCTCATTTCGGCGGAGAGTGAGGAACGGAGTTTCTTAGCACTATGTTCCCTCTGCCTACCCTGCTATATGCGGGATATAGCGTGAAGCTAAGTAAGTAAGTATTTTTTTTACCTTCACGTTTTTTCCTTGGGTTAAGTAGAGTTGTGCCAAAACACTGTTTTCCGATTTTGTTTTCTTTTTTTCAAAATGGGAATATGGAAACGATTTATACATATATAATCATACTCCCGAATTCGAATGCAAAGCTATCCTGTTTACAGCTAGACTCTGACCCACTGCGCCAACATAGACTAAACCATTCTTAATATTTTACTATTATTTTAAATGCAAAACTTTGTGAGAATTGATGTCTGTACTTCTTTCATGTAAAATCTATTGTACGAATCTAGATGAAACTCTACAGTACTATAGTTTATACATTAGATTAACACTTAGAGTACAATTTATAAATATTTAGCAATAAAATTAAAAAAAAAAAGAAAAGTTTCCTTTTTATTTCAAGCAAAATACACCGAAAAGTGTAATTACGTATAACTCAAAAACTACTCATCCGATCTTATCTAAATTTAAATACGAACACATTAGAAGCACTAGCTATCATATAAATGAAGAATCATCAAAATCGGTGTACTCTATAAAAAGTTATGACACATAAAAAGACAATTGAATTGAGAATCTCCTTGAAGTCACTTAATAACTATATACTAGAGTTCCCGTTGACGCGTTAACAACGCGGTGTCTATCATTGTACACTCCTTCTCTATATAAACTATAAGTGTACCAAGTTTCATGCTCCTTCGTCCGAGTAATTTTCGTAAAAAGAGATCTAAAGTTTTTGCTTCACGTATTAATATATAGAAGATATAGTTATTTTAAAACATTTTATTATCTAGTTTGAACGCGTTATACACGGATAAAATTAGTATTCAGGTAGTAACACCTTCATTCCCGGCACCGTTTCAAAGCCTACATGTTACAAGTATCGTAAGTCGAGTGTATCTTTATATTTTTACCATATTAAATATTTAAAGGGAGTAAACCTCGCTTCGCAGTAAACTCCTGTGTCGTGAATCACCCGAGCTCCTTGCCCGCAAATGTGTTTTATAGTGTACTGGAATTTTATTGATATCCGATAATTTTGTTAACATGACTTGAGAAAAGTGTGGGTTCGATTTCCAGGCAAGTATAATCAGCTTTTTTTTAGCTTCATGTTGTATCTCGTGTATAGCAAGGTAGGCAAAGGGAACCTGAGAACCTAGTGTTAAGACACTCCGCTCAGTTACTCACAAATAACACTCCGTTTGAGCAAGGTAGTTAGAGAGCTGGTGTCGTAACACTCTGTTTTTCGTTTCACATATATCAAACATACGTTAGTATTGGGTTCGATTCTCATTGCCGAACCGTATTTAAAAACACAAATGTTTTTGCTGTGTTCGCTAAATAAAATGTACATACATACATACACAGCTTCACCCTGTATCCCTCATATAGCAGGAAAGGTAGAGAGAACCTAGTGTTCAGACACTCCGTTTCCCACTTTCCACCGAATTGAGGCATTACTTGCTGAGTGGCGGAACTCAACGCCGTGCCTTGCCTTGTTACCAAACCCAGGAAATGAAAAATTCCATTTCCTTTAGTGGGAATCGAACCCGCAACCTGTCGCGTTCACAGTCGCATGCTCATTCAAATGTCCATAAAAATTAAGAAGAATCTCTTATCACTAAGTTCTTCTTCAAGAAAATGGAGAAATAATCCACTAACATCAAAGTATCAAAACATAACATTCGTTGCTTCAAACATGTTTTGTACACATAAGTTTCTACTTTGATAAAGCAAGCGTGACGGGGTCGACACGGTAAAGTGTCTCCTCATAATTACCGACACTCAATTTTTTTTTGAAAAAACGGTAAAAATACACTGTGTATGAGAATTAAAAAGTTAAACGACTTTACGTTAGTACTTTATGTTTGGGAGGCTAAAAGGATGCGGTGTTCGATGCTTGTAAATGTTATAGTTAATACTAGCGTCCCCGTTGACGCGTTAATAACGCGTTGTCTTTTGTGCATGGTAGTGTGTGTAACATTTATTTTGTTAATTTTATTTACTTTTTATGCATTATTTTGAAAAAAAATTAGCATTCTGCACTCCTACTCTATATGAACTATAAGTGAGCCAAATTTCATGCTCCTCCGTCCGCGTAATTTTCGTAAAAAGGGGTACAATGTTTTCGCTTCACGTATTTATATATAGATTACTTAAATATGGCGGGCGTAAGTGATACAACACTACGTTCTACCAAAACATTGGTAGTGAAGGTACACTACGTAAAAAAAAATCAAAGTAGAAATACAGTTAAAGGTTTATCCCTTGTAACATAACAGGAAGAACTTAAAGACTTCCTTTTTAGAACCCCTGAATCGATCAATTTGCAAATCGTTATAACGCTAGCTGCATATAGATAAGGATACTTTGTAAGGAGATACCTTTAAGTACATTATTTTTATAATATTAAGACTTTGAAGGAAATCGTGGGTTCAATTTTTACTCGATGGAATTATTATAACGCCTGTCGTGGCGCAGAGGCACAAGCGTGCGACTGTAAATGAGACAGGTTGTGGGCTCGATTCCCACTCCAGGAAATGAAAAAGTTTAGTATTTTCATTTCCTGGGATTGGTAATAAGGCAAAGCGCGGCGTTGAGTTCCGCCACTCAGCATGCAATGCCTCAATTCAGCGAAAAGTAGGAAACGGAGTGTAGATTCTCTGGTTCCTTCTGCTATATGTGGGATACAGCGTGAAGCTAAAAAAAAAAAAATATTTGCTATTTTCTTTCCTCTGGTAAGTCACAGCGCAAGTCAATTTCGGCACTTAACAATGCAATATCGTAAAGTCGGGCGGGAATTGAAGGACGGAGTGAAAAGTCTCTCTTTAAAAACACTGCTATTCGGGAAAAAGTGTGTAGCTGTATTATTATTTAATTGTAAGTACTTTGAATGGTAATCGAACCAACGACCAACCTCACTTACGATGACCTGTAAATAATTAGTCATAAATTGTAAGAGCCTAAGAAAACCATATTGGTCAGTAAATGGGAGAATTACAACGTCAATATACCTAAGTAGATATGATAACAAATGCAACACGTTATCAGCTTTACATATCATCAAAATCTAATGATAAGGCATTCTATACTATATATTTAGCGTTTTTAAATGATCCAAACTGAAAAAAAGCAAAAAATGGACGTCTTGTCCGGAAGTAGAATTTTTAACTTTAATATACGTATAGGCAAGCACTTTTTAATCGTCATTCAGCATTGTCAGTACCGGAAGCTACCACCAGCGAACTTCTTCCAAATATGTATGTTATTACATTATATAAATTGAATATTGAAAGGAAACAGCAAAATCTTTTTAAACATACGTGCGTATATGACGCACAATACACTATAGTATGTAGTATGGACTGACATTGACATGAGATTAGTATATTTTTAGAGTTTAATTCTAAAATTGACAACTAATTGTAATCTAGATATATTAGTTCTATCTTATCACGTTTAAACGACGAGTATTTCCGGCCATATCAATAATAGTGAACGATAAAACAGAATTGCAGGTGATAATAGGTTCAAATCGGTTGGATAAATTTGTAGTCACTAAAATATAAGTAGATTATAATAATATGGGTATCGGAGGCGAGGGGTGAAATTTTTAGTTAGGCAAGCCGGTGAATTTAGAGAATCCGATGTATATTTAGGGAAGCCGGTATAGGATGTGCAGGTATTTAGTAATTGCGCTATCGGAACTCCAAATGAAATGCACTAAAAAATTAAATAATTACGAATTACTCAAAAACTAATCCTCAGATCTTAACTAAATTTAAATGATACTTCTTCAGAAGCACTATCATATAAAAAGAGAAACATCAATATTGATTCGCACTAAAATGTTATGCGGTAACACATAAAAAACAATCAAATTGAGAACCTGTGGTTTTCGAAATCGGTATACTCGTAAATGGGACCACATCAGAACTACTAACTATTATATTAATTATAAAGAACAAAAAACCCGACTGAACCAATTCTTCAAATTTAGGAAGCAAATACAAATAAAGTAGGCTATAAAAGCTATGTGTTATGTGATATATATTTGAAATGTGCCAATTAAGTCCTTTCATTTGGCACCCCACACGGTACCCATCAACGTTTTTTTTTATTCATGACGTAATTGCCTCTAGAGGGCGCCATATTGCATTAAGAGTGACGTCATGTCATATCTAAGAACACTTGCTACATCACCTTAAGTATATAATTAGGTCCAGGGGTTTGGAAGATATGAGGTAGTAAGAATATTACAAACATACATGATACGCGCGAAAAACATAAACCTCTGACAGTCGGGTAAAAAGAGCATCATCAAAATACATTCACCCAGTTTAAAATTATGTTAATGCATATAAAAAAACAATCGAATGAAAACCTCCATTTTTTTAAAGTCGGTTAAAAGGAAAATATTTTTGAAAAACAATATAATATAAATGAACATAGTTCAGTTCATCCGAGAATGTTTTCAATTTTCAATGTAAAAAAGTAAAAAAATGTATACAAACGTTTATTAGTTGCAGTTGCAGCTCTGAACAATTTCTTGTTGAAGTAATAACCACTTGATTACTAAGATGGAGTGCTCTTTTTTGAAATCATAAAATTTCTTTTCAATTTAAAGAAAGAAAATTGTGATGTTTCTAACATTTATTTTGTTACAAATGCGCGGCGTTGAGTTCCACCACTCAACACGCAATGCCATAATTCGATGGAAAGTGGGGAACAGAATTGTTGAATGAGAAAGGAGTGTCTTAACACTAGGTTCTCAGGTTCTCTCTGCCTACCCTGCTATATGCGGGATACATCGTGAAGATAAAAAAAATGAAAGAGTTATATTTTGTATTATTTTGTGAGATATGACGCGGTGTTGAGTTCTGCTAGTTATTTAGTGTTTCGACATTGAAAGGTAAGTGGGGAGCGGAGTGACTTGACACTAAATTTTCTTAATATACGGAAAAAGACGTAGACTTTTTTGTTTTATAATTATGTATAAAAAAGTTTTTATTCTTTATGCATTTTCATATAGCAAGTTAGGCAGAGAACCTAGACAATTATAGTTAAGACATTCCGTTCCATTCGTGTTTAAATTAAGTGGAGCGGAGCTTAACGCTGCGTCTTGTAACTTTCTCAAGGAATCTGTATGCCAAATTTTAGCTTTTTCGCCCACTAAATTTGGCTTTGTGCTGTCTGTCAGTCAATAACAAAAGAGTTTTAGGTATATATGTATATAAATATTTTTCCTAACAGAATCGAACTCACTACCATAGCGTTTAAAACTACTGTTGTAATAAACAATATGCTAATTCGCTATACAGTTGTACGAGTAACAACTGGACTACATTTTAGTGCATTTATTACGTCCATCTTTATTTGTGGTAATATTGTATTTCCTCTCGGCGTTCTAAGAGAGGATTGCTGAGATTTGTTCTTGTATATAAAAAATGAATGATGGAAGATAATAAAGCGTAGTTAAGTTACGTTATTTAACAGGTAACGCCTGTCGTGGCGCAGAGGCACAAGCGTGTGACTGTAAACGCGACAGGTTGTGGATACGATTCCCACCCCAGGAAATGTACAAGTTTAGTGTTTTCATTACCTGGGTTTGGTAACTGTGCAAAACGCGGCGTAGAGTTCCGCAACTCAACACGCAATGCCTCAATCTAGCGGAAAGAGGCGAACGTAAATGTTAAAAGAGAAGGGTCTCTTAACACTAGGTTCTCAAGTTCCCTCTGCCTACCCTGCTATGTGAGGGATACAGCGTGAAGTTAAAAAAATTATGAAATGGAATATATGTTAAGAATTATAAAGTGTTATCAAATGACGTTGGGGGCATTAACTAGTGTAAAATAAATCTTTTTCAGTACCAACCTGCTCAGCCGCGACGCTCAGCGTGCACCTCTAACAAAAAGCATATTTTAGTATTTATGTATGTATGTGTCACATCGCAAGGCAAATTTAGTTCGCAATGCATTTTTCGCTTATGCTTTTTGCTAGAGGCACAAAGAAAAATCGGAAAATATATTTATAAGTTTTGGGTTATGTTGAATGACGGAACTCAACGCCGCGATTTCACTTAAAGAACAGTGAAATATAAAGTACAAATATTATCATTCTAATCTAAAGACATCATCTAACTGTTTAACAGTTTAATTCCCCGCCCACAGTAATGATCATGTTTCCACTTCTCCGCTCCGGTAAGACAAAGTGGTAAAAAGTAAAAAGAAAACACTAAAATATAAAATCATTCGATTGGGGTATCGAATCCAAGACCATCGCGTTTACAATTGGAAATTATTCCACGAGGATGTATATAATATGAAAAGAAAAATACAATTTTGCATTTTCCTCAGGTTTTAAGACGTCATGTGTTAACATTAGGTTCTCTTGTTCCCTCTGCCTACCCTATTATATGCGGGATACAGCGTGAAGCTAAATATATATATATATATATATATATATGATAGACAGACCGAACCTAGTGTCGAGACACTCCGTTCTCCCCTTCCCACCTGAATTCGAGTCACTGTTACGGGATAAAGCATGAAACTGTTTTTTTTTGAAGTTACAGGTATCAAGTATTACAATAATACTTATAATATTATGAAATATATAATCTATATTGTTATCACTATCACTGACATTTATGTAAAAAAAAACAAAAATTAAAAAAAAAAAGATAAATTCGCGAGTGCATACGCTTTATGCATTTAAAATGATAAAAATTTCGTATGACCGGGAGCAGAGGGTGACTGATAAGAGGTAACGGTAAAGATATATTGTATAACTAGCTGTTACCCGCGGCTTTGCGTGGTCAATGTCAGTCCATACTATATACTAGTATAGTCCGTAAATAAATATATATAAATACATGAAGGAAAAACTTTGGATATCTTTTATGAAAATTACGCGGACGGAGGAGCATGAAACTTGGGACACTTATAGTTTATATAGGAGTGCAAAATGCCAATATTATTTTTAAAATAATGCATAAAAAGTATATTAAATTAAAAATATAAATGTTACACACACTACCATGGTTTGACGTGCATGTTTATATAAAGTGACATATAATAATAATAATAATAAGTGACATATACATTACTAAAGACAACGCGTTGTTAACGCGTCAACGGGGACACTAGTATTTATTAATAAATAAGTAACTAAAAGATTTCTTAAATAAGTTAAATATCATAGAGTTCATAATAGTTAAAAAAATATATTTGAAAAGAGCAACTGTTGAGTTTTTTGCCGGCTCTTCTCATCAGAACTGCCTTCCTCTGGTGGACTGCTTCTGTTAGGACTGACAATACTGACAACTTTATGTGAAAGTGGGGAACGGAGTATCTTAACACTAGGTTCTCTCTGCCTACCCTGCTATATGCGGGATACAGCGTGAAGCTATGTATGTATGCATGTTTATGTTAATTGACGATTCGAAAGTGCTTGTAATAGCCTATCTGAATGAAGTAGAGAAGAAACTACTTAGCTATCCATGGATTCACAGTGCAGGTGCCAATCGCGTTTCAGAGAGAGGAGTTTGGAGAGTGCCTGGGACTTACCACCCAAGTATAGGTTTAAGGGGCCCCTTTAAAATGCACATTAACGTTCACCTCCACTGTCCGCACTCCTCTCTCTACCTAACCATATTTTAAAAGATTCTACTAATGCCGGTTTTGAAATACGTGTTTAAAATGAACTGATGATAGTTCTGGAAAGGCCAAGATCTTTTAGTAGATTATAGAGAGATGTCGCTGTTATACCTCTCGCGCCTACTTCTACCGCGTATAAATTAACCCTAAATCTATTCCTGGTCAGTTCTTTGGTTGATTTGCATCATTTATTGTATGTACCAACCCGTGAACAATAGGTCACTAGGCTTCACTGATAAGCATTGTTATGTAAAAATGTTAAAACGATAACATACTGATAAGAACGTACAGTGTAGGGGAAAGGTGAATGTTTAATTTTGTTTCTATGGCAGTCTCTATAACCAATTGTTAAAAATAGAGGTTCTGGTCTTTTAAGCGTGGTTTTTTAATTTTTTTCCTGGGTTAGTTCCGCCACTCAGCACGTAATGCCTCAATCCGGCGGAAAGTGGGGAACGGAGTGTCTTAACACTAGGTTCTCAGGTTCCCTCTGCTTACCCCGCTATTTGCGGGATAAAGAGTAAAGCTATATATGTATGTATTGGGTGAACCGAATTTGATGATTCTTTTTTTATATGATAGTTTGCTTATGTTATGCTTATAATAAAATTACATTTTTTTTTTTAATTATGTGTTAAATAATCTATATTACGTTAAGGTTTTATCTAGATTCGGTCAGTAGTTTTTGAATGAAAGAGTAACAAACATCCTGACAAATTTTTAGGCTTATATGTGTATATACATATATATATGGGGTTTAAGTCTATTAATATTAAATATTAAACGCCTGTGGTGGCGCAGAGGCACAAGTATGCGACTGTAAACGCGACAGGTTGTGGGTTCGATTGCCACTCTAGGAAATGTAAGTTAGTATTTTCATTATTTGGATTTGGTGACAAGGCAAAGCGCGGCGTTGAGTTCCGCCACTCAACACGCAATGCCTCAATTCGGCGGAAAGTGGGGAACGGAATTGAAAGAGAACAGAGTGTCTTAACACTAGGTTCTCAGGTTCCCTCTGTCTACCCTTCTATATGCGGGATACAGTGTGAAGCTAAAAAAAAAGAAGTTATGATTCAATATTTTATGTAATTTGCATGTCTCTAATTACCGTACTCTACAAGATAAAGCGCAAAACAGCTGTTATTTCAAAAGACCACTGTCGGTAATCAAACCCGCACCATATACTCCAAGTTTGGATAACTTCACTAGCATACAGTGTCTCGTAGTAATCAAGTGTGCTATACACAGTTCCCTTCAATTAAACCAGAATACATTTAATATGGCAAGCTCCTTTGATTCGCTTGCAATTTAATGTAAGAGCATTTACGAATTAAGCAAAATCCTTAACATAGCGAATACATCTTGAAACTAAGTATATTTGTGTGTATTTGTAAGAAATTATATTAATTTTCAAGTAGTGTTAACAATATTACGGGTTCGATCACCGAGTTAGGTCGTTTCGGTCTCTTCACTATTTATAATAATCATAAAGAACCTAGTGTTAAGACACTCCGTTCCCCACTTTCCGCCGAATTGAGGCATTGCGTGCTGAGTGGCGGAACTCAACGCCACATTTTACCTTGTTATCAAACCCAGGAAATGACAACACTTTTTATATTTCCTGGAGTGGGAATCGAACCCACAACCCATCGCGTTTACAGTCGCACGCATGTGCCTCTGCGCCACGACAGGCATAATAATTGAAATATTTACTTTAAAGTAAATTGATTCTAGCAAAGCGTGAAAGATGAATTGGTAACGGTATTGTAATCTTTCTGTATCATGTATGACAAATCCATTATATTGTGTACATACGTGTCCTTTTGTGAGACGCTACCACGAGTTTAGTTCATATTGTTTTTTCACGGTTTAAATTTTTGTTGACTATAGATATTAATTATATTGATTTTGTCAAACTCAGCACGCAATGCCTCAATTCGGCGGAAAGTGGGGAACGGAAATGTTAAAAGAGAATGGAGTGTCGTAACACTACGTTCTCAGGTTTCCTTTGCCTACCCTGCAGTGGCGAGTGGATCCCTTTTTACGAAAATTACGTGGACGGAGGAGCATGAAACTTGGCAGACTTATAGTTTATATAGAGGAGTGCATAAAAAGTATATTAAATTAACAAATGAATGTTACACACACTACCATGGTTTGACATCCATGTTTATATAAAGTGACATATACGTCACTGCGCAATGTGTTATTAACGTATTTACTGGGACACTAGTTCAAATTAAACCACATCAGAAACACTATCATATAAAAAAAGATGAAATTATCATCGAAATTGGTTCACCCAGTGTTACATACAAAAAAAATTATAGTCGAATTGACAACCTCATATTTTAAATTCGGTTAAAAATATGCGGATATTCCCCAAGAAATGTTCTCATTCATTCCTCTCAGAAACTATTTAAATAGTCCTTACAACTTTTCATTCTTAGATTGAAATATTGGAAAGTAGCTTACGACTTTAAAAAATATATAGAAATATTATATGTTATATAAGGTAACAAGGCAAAGCGCGGCGTTGAGTTCCACCACTCAGCACGTAATGACTCAATTCGGCGGAAAGCGGAGAACAGAAATGTTTAAAGAGAACGGAGTGTCTTAACACTAGGTTCTCTGGTTCCCTATGCCTACCCTACTATGTGCGGGATACAGCGTGAAAAAAAATAGAAATATATACTGAAGCTATCGTGGCGCAGTGAAACAGCGTCTACCTGTACCTGTGACAGACGTGGGTTCGATTCCCTTTGGGGGGAATGATTATATTTTCATTTGTCCACTTTAGTAAGACAAGAATTCAGATGAAAAGAGGAAAACGAAGTGTCTTGAAACTAAATTTAACTACATTCCGTGCAGAAAAAGGGGGGGAGCATTACAGTAGTTTTTACTTGCAAACCAAATGTAGACTTAAGGGGCCCCTTTAAATTGCAAGCTCCTCTCTCTACCCAAGCAAATAAAAAATGCAACGAGTTGCACTCAGGGAGTGCCGGCAGAAGTGAAAATTTTATCATGACAGAATAGGAAACGCATACGTGGAAGATACAAACGCAACAAGAAATCAAAAGAGATCAACACTTCATCGAGAAGATTTATCAGTTGAATTAAAACGATTACGTGATAATCCTTTGCCAACCTTAAAATATTCCTTGATTTTATTTCTAAGAATAATAGATGGTCTATTTTTTCATTCAATGTCAAACATTACGTGTACTACCTCCATCTTACGAATTTTCGATCAGGTCACGTGTCCTGTCGCAAGTTTAACATTTTTTACCCCTCACAAAAAGTGCATAAGGCCGCTAAAGGAGTTTTCACTTCAAAATACCTTCGAAATATAAAAAAGATGTACTTGAAAGTGGTTTCCGTGTGAAGTACATTGTTTCATTCATGCTGAGTTCCCTCAAGATGTGTATCTTCTATGTACAGTTATTGTACCTGCCTATATCTCTAACACGATCTGAGACGAGGTTTCACTTGTTAACCTGTTAATTACATTGTAAAAATAGATTCTTTTTCGCTAGTACGCCTGTCGTGGCGCAGAGGCACAAGCGTGCGACTGTAAACGCGACAGGTTGTGGGTTCCATTCCCAACCTAGGAAATGTAAAAGTTTAGGTTTTTTCATTTCTTGGGTTTGGTAACACAGCAAAGCGCGGCGTTGAGTTCTGCCATTTATCACGCAATGCCTCTCTCTGCCTACCCTGCTATATGCGGGATACAGTGTGAAGCTATAAAAAAAATAACTCGAGTTCTAGCGAAAAAGGCGAACGGAGTGTCTTGACACTAAATTTTCTCCGACTACTTTGCTAGTAGTAAACGAAATATATTATGACACGGTACATTATACTTTTTAAATGGAATCGAAGCTACACCCTTAATCGTTTAGAAATCCACTAAGCCAATAGGTTATTTTATAGGTAGCTCATTTCAATTTACTACAAACTTAATTTATATTTTCTTGGATAGAATAGTAGAAATCCCGTAACTCTTTTCCTTGAGATGTATTTAAATTAGAATCATGAAGACAATGAGCTCCGAGAAGCATATTTGAATGTAACTGGAAATGCCGTTATTTTCTATTTTATAATAAATAAGGATGTCTATATTTATGTCTATAATATATAGAAAATAGACATAAAATATGTATATATATATATATTTTAACTTCACGCTGTATCCAGCACATAGCAGGATAGGCCGAGGGAACCTGAGAACCGACGTGTTAAGACACTCCGCTCTCTCACACTCTCTTTTAACATTTCCGTTCCCCACTTTCCGCAAAATTGAGACAATCCGTGCTAAGTGGCGGAACTCAACGCCGCGCTTCGTCTTGTTACCAGAGCGAGGTAATGAAAATACTAAATATTATTTAATATTTTCATTTCCTGGAGTGAGAATAGAACCTGTACTGTCACGTGTACAGTCGCACTCTTGTGCCTCTGCGCCATGACAGGCCTTAATAGTATATCTAAATGTTTCAAACATAGAGGGGAAATAGAGAATGTAGTGTTAAAGCACTCCGTTCTCCTTTTTTTCGGCGGAAAGTAGGGAACGGAGTATCTTACAAGGTTCCCTCTGTCTACCCTGCTATATGCGGGATATAAGCATGAAGCTATGTATGTATGTATTAAATTTACATAGTCTTTACATAAAACAATGTACATTTACAATTTTTAATTAAGAGCATATCGATTTCTAAATCCATTCTAATTTTCTTCAGCAAGAGAGAAGTTTCATTAATTTTCTATTAACGCTCGCGACAGACGGACAACACAAATATGAACTAATCAAAATTATGCGGACAGATCGCCTTGTGGTCTCATCTATGTTTTAAAATTAATCATTTTTGCACGTTTTTTTATCGATTTCTAAAAGAAAAGATTCGACTGTATTTTTTAATTCATACATACATACATACATATATACATACATACATACGTAGCTTCACGCTGCATCCCGCATAAAGCAGGATAGGCAGAGGGAAACTAGTGTTAAGGCACTCCGTTCCCCACTTTGCTTTGATACTAAACCCAGGAAATGAAAAATTCCATTTCCTCGAATGGGAATCGAACCCACAACCTGTCGCATTTACAGTCGCACGCCTTGTGCCGAGCCGTGTGCCTCTGCGCCACGACAGGCGTTAATTCAAATGTATTTTTTTATTTTGTAATAATTGACTAAGTTTGAGCAAATTTCAAAAACTTGGGTTCTTATTTTCATAATTATATCTAGATATCAAATGTTAGTAGTTATTCTAATATTATTGAATAAAAAAATAATTTGATTTTTTTCCCATACTTCCTCTTTATTAAAAAATATAAAAAATATATTTTTGATCCTTTAAATACATCATATTATTTTCAATTATATTATCTACCACAAACATAACATACTACTGAGAAATGACGTCACAAGCCGCCGCCATCTTAGATACATACCATACCAATATAAAAAGAGACAGCAAGACATACTTGAAATTAATAAAATGTATGTTACACACATTAATATTCATTCGACTTATAAAATGTCATACACGTTGCCATGGAAACTCATTGTTTACGCGTAAACGTCTTTAGTATTAAAAAAATAAGGTTTCTAGGCAAATTAAATATTAAATTATTATATATATTGTGCGTAAATAAAATAATTAGTTTAACTATACCTTAACGAGGACCATATAGGTCGCTTATCGTTTACATTGATAAATGTGATTTTTATTGTTATTTAATCTGATTAGCTGTTAATTTATATAAGTGTTGTAAAAAGATTTGAGGCCATAGCCATACCGACAGGTTGTGGGTTCGATTCCCATTCCAGGAAATGTAAAAGTTTAGTATTTTTATTTCCTAGGTTTGGTAACAAGGCAAAGCGCGGCGTTAAGTACCGCCACTCAACACGCAATGATTCTTCTATCCGGCGGAAAGTGGGGAACGGAATTGTTGAAAGAGAACAGAGTGTCTCAACACTACGTTTTCTAACTACTCTAGTAACAGGATTTCCTTTTCTCATAAAAAAGTTTTTTAACATACTCGTAGAGATAAGATTCAATACCCCTCTACATTAGATTTAATGCCTCAACTCGGTGGAAAGTGAGGAACGGAGTGTCTTAACACTAGGTTCTCAAGTTCCCTCTGCCTACCCTGCTATATGCGGGATACAGCGTGAAGCTAAAAAAATCAAGATTCAATTGAACTAAAGCACTTGTCATAAATGCTTAAAAGATTTCTTCTCACATTTTTTCTAGAGAACTTTACCAATTATATAAAAGCTGTCTATGGATTATAATAAATTCCTTTTTAATAATGCTGATCACTTAATACGAGCTTGCCTCACTTTCAATGTTGCAACTTGTTTAAGAAATTAACTTTTTTTTTTGTATAAACATGAATGTCGAACGTATGGTAGTGTATTTTATCAATTTAAATATATATTTTTTGCATTATTTTAAAAAGATATTATCATTTTGCACTCCTTCGCTATATAAACTATAAGTGTGCCAAATTTCATGCTCTTTCGTCCGCGCAATTTTCGTAAAAAGGGGTACAAAATTTCACGTTTTAATATATAGATATAAAGGAGTCCATCGTGGCGCAGTGGCACAGCTAACAGTAATCACGATCGGTTGTGAATTCGATTCCCACTCGGTGTAATAAATACATTTAAAACTTTCAGTTCTCCGTTCGGTAAGCACTCATCACGCAATGTCTTGAAAAGCGAACGGAGTGTCTCAACAATATATTCTCTAACTAACCCGCTAAAGATATAAAGCCTTTAATAACTTAATAAAGAATGCCACAAAGAAGTACCTTACATAACACAAAGTAATGCAACAGACAGACAAAGCTGCATCGTCAAAGGATATCGGAGTAAGAGATAAAGTTCACTATTGAGGCAACGAGCTTAAAGCATTATCGTACTAAGTAGCTTGCTTTTTAGATTATTACCTGTTTTATATATGACATGTATGGCGTAAATACTTGTAGAATGATTAGGAGGTAGTGTTAGGACACTCTGTTCTCTATTTTTTGACTTAAAATATGGTTAAACAATACAATATAGAAAAATTGTTAGGGAATAATGACTAAAGAGTATTTATTATTTATATTGACTGATTCGATATTTGACATATGATTTGATAGTTAGCCGGCTGGTGATACATTACTAGAAAACTATAGAATGACAGTATAAATAGCATGCGTCAGTAGAGCGAAACACACATCTTGATGGATTTTCGCCTGTGCCACTGGAGCACACTGACCATGGCGTCCGAAGGTAGTGATTATGTCGCTACTCCTTTAGACTCGGCTTCCGCGACATATATTGTTCATGCCACTTGTAGGCGGAAGTAAACGCCGCGCTTTTTGCTACCAGAGGTAAGAAACGAAAATTGTTTAAATATAAATTAATTATTCTCTCGAGTGGAACTTGTTTACAGTTACTACGGTAGTCTACTTAGTTGTAATAGGAGTCTAATAGAAATTAAAATTAAATTAAAAAAAACAATTGAAAATATTTTCTACGTTATTCATACTGTATTATATTTTACAAATTAAGCTCGTTCATTTGATACCCATATTTAATCCGCCATCTTGTTGCGGCGGCCATTTTGTGTTAACAACATGGCCGGCATACAGATTACATATAATTGAATTATATTGTCATCAGAACTAAAAGTGTATTACAAATTTAATATTATTAAATTAAACAGACGATAGACTAGACTACTGTAAAGTATTCGAAACGTCGGGCTTCCAAAAATGTATTTCCGAATACTAAAATGTACGCGATCAATCCGGTTAAAACAGTTTCATTTAATATGTGTAATAATTGCGAATATCAAAGATTTCGTTAAATTTCACATGAATGAGACACTGGGAGGTATATTTTAGCCTTCAATATTCAATCCAAGCTAATTAAAATAGTAAGTCATATAAGTGTTTGTAAAAAGAAAAAGAAAGCCTGTCGTGGCGCAGAGGCACAAGCGTGCGACTGTAAACGCGACAGGTTGTGGTTTCGATTCCCACTCCAGGAAATGTAAAAGTTCAGTATTTTCATTTCCTGGGTTTGGTAACAAGACAAAGCGCGGCGTTGAGTTCTGCCACTCAGCACGCAATGACTCAATTCGGCAGAATGTGGGGCACGGAGTGTCTTAACACTAGCTTCTGAGGTTATCTCTGCCTACCCTGCTATATGCGGTATACAACGTGAAGCTAAAAAAAAGAAAAACAAACGGTTTTTGAAGTAATGTCATCGTGGCGTAGTAGAGCACGTGATATGTGGGTTCGATTCTCGATTGAAAGAATGTGTTTAAATTATTTTCTATATAATTTTGTGATGACGAAATTCTGAGTGTTTTCAAACAGGCGAATGATATAATAAGTTATAATATTAGGTTTCTTTTACCTCACCTTGTTATATTGTACCAGAATACTAGTTGTATCCCGTGACTTTGCGTGGGCTATACATATTATTAACATAAAATTCCATTTTTTACTCCATTTTTCGTACGAATCAAGAAATCCTCTCTTAGTACTACTACTCCTCTACACTCTCCAAGGAGCCTACCTGCCAAATTTCTTCCTTCTATGTCCAGTAGTTTAGTACGTTGTCTGTCAGTCACTCAGTAACGCATGCGTTTTATATATATATATATATATATATATATATATATAGCTAGAGATAGCTACACACAGTATTTATTAATTAAAAACACAAGTATCATAGAAATACATATTACTAATTATTTCCAGCAAAAAGGATTGAATTTCGTTAATTTAATGCACTCGGAAACAAAAACCTCAAAAACTAGTTAACAATTGATCTCGACATATTATTATATTTCAAATTGATTTTGTAGTACATACTTGAAATTCTATTTTATAACGATTCATGCTGTTTCCGATATGGCAGAGGATGAGTGTCAATATTTTCCAATGTCTACTTTCCGCCTAAATTTGAGCTTGGTGGCGGAACTAAACGCCGCATCTTGTGGCGGAAATATGAGAATCTGCCTTCGCCACATTAGTATCTTATTCTATCATTATATTAATACTTTTAAAGAAAAAATATTTCGTTTTTTTTTGTAAAACGGCGGACGGAAGAGTATGAAATTTGGCATACATATAATGTACATGGAGAAAATGTGCAGAAAATCTATTTTTTTTATAATAATAGAGTATGTCATGTTCTTTTTAATACCTCTAAGAATATGGGGACAAAGTTTCATGATAATCGGTAGAGTAGTTTTGGCGTACGCGTAACAAACACACTTACATTCACATATATAATATTAGTAGAGATTTTGAAATTTTCTGATGATATATGAAATATTATTGTTTATAATAATGCATTATATTACTTGGAACGACTGTAACCTTATTCGTATCGACACCTATCATGTTACTCCTACGTAATTGTGCCATGACAGCAAAACTCTTTTGAAAAGCCGCCACAGTTTTGTGAAATAATTGTAGCAAATATTTATTATTTATATATTCTAGATTTCCCGTTGACGCGTTAACAACGCGTTGTCTATCAATATATAATATACATACACTACATACTTAGTGTATTTTATTAATTTAATATATTGTTTATGCATTATTTTAAATAAGTTATTATAATTGTGCACTCCTTCGCTATATAAACTATAAGTGTACCAAGTTACATTCTCCT
>JAKGSA010000014.1:411896-440632 GCA_033558755.1 Philaethria dido | reverse complement strand
TATATATATATAATTATATATATATATAATGTGAAAATTACAACAATAATATAAAAGCAGTTTCACGCTGTATCCCACATATAGCAGGGTAGGCAGAGGGAGCCTCAGAACTTAGTGTTAAGACACTCCGTTCCCCACTTTCCGCTGAATCGAGGCATTGCGTGCTGAGTAGCAGAACTCAACGCCGCGAATTTAAAATCAATCAATAAATATACATACGAACATACAAAAAAGGATAATTTTCTCCTACATATATATACTCAACTTAACATCGATACTCAACGTATTGAAAGTGTACTAAAAGCGCAAGCTTTACCAGAAAGCTTATCAATAACCAATATATCGACGTACACTGGTATCATTATACTAACACATTCGCGATCGCTGACGTGAATTCACGTCATTTAAAATTCTATTTCTGATATTTTTTTGATAAGTCTGGTTTCTTTTTTTATTGAGGCCATAATAGCTTATTTTCCTTACAAAAATACTACAAAATAATTTATTGCTTGATTGCAAATTGCAAAGATGTTCTGATAGATTGTGATTGGAGCCGATCTTTAAGCAAGAAATGCCTGTATTAGAAGGCCCCGCTCTTCCACAACAAATATTACAATATAATTGCTATTTGCATGCATGTGTGATTTTTGTGTGCATGTGTGTCTGTGTGTGTGTGTGTACGTGTGAGTATGTTTTTTGTGCATGTACTTGTAAGAGATAGAGTATGTGTTATGTTACGTGTGTTGAAAATGCTTCCGTTTCCTCATAGGTATACCAATACACCTCCAATTCCATGCTTTGGTAAAACAATGCATGGCGTTGAGTTCCGCCCTGGAATATGCAATATTAGGAATTCAATTCAAAAAAGAGAGAGTGTCTTGATACTATGTTCTCTCTGAGTAAGAAAAAATGTTGGAAGAATACACTTCTGATTAGATTCTATAACCATTTATTAACACATTGTGTGTCACAGTTATTCATAAAAAAATATACTTCCTGAGAGGTTCTAATATTATCATATAAAATGCTCTTGCTGACATTCGAATACGTATGCCATGGCTACATATGCAACCATGGTACCATATATGCGTGCCATGGTCAAAATATTGCTGGCATTCATATATGGATGACATGGGCCGCCATGTGTTAATATCGAATTTCATTATTAGTTGTCTGATTTCGTAAATGATATAGACATGTAGTTTACTTTTCGGTTAAAATGCATATATTAATGTAATTCCAATATTGCCCTCTTCAGTTAATTGATCCTCTCAAATTATCTGTCGGATGCTTGCAAATAAGCCGCGGTGCGAAGCGGTTGTGAGCCACTAAGCTTATATAAGTACTATATTAATTAAAAGCTGCTCAGAAATATATTATGGAATTTTGAATAATTAGGATTTTAACAATAAAAAAATCATACATAAATACATAGCTTCATGCTGTATCCCACATATAGCAGGGTAGGCAGAGGGAACCTAGTGTTAAGACACGCCGTTCCCCACTTTCCGCCGAATTGAGGCATTGCGTGTTGAGTAGCGGAACTCAACGCCGCGCTTTGCCTTGCTACAAAACCCAGGAAATGAAAAATTCTATTTCCTGGAATGGGAATCGAACCCACAACCTGTCGCGTTTACAGTCGCACGCTTGTGTCTCTGCCCCACGACAGGCGTAAAAAAATCTATTTCAAATAAAATGCATTTAAAAGTAACATTATTACGATGGTGGAAAGTGGGGAACGGAATTGTTGTAAGAGAACGGAGTGTCTTAACACTAGGTTCTCAGGTTCCCTCTGCCTACCCTGCTATATGTGGGATACAGCGTGAAGCTAAAATTTGCTCATCAAATTTTAGTTAAATTTATATGGGACATATAATAGGAAATATAAAAATACAGTCGGATTGAAAATGTGCTCCTTTTTTAAGATCGGTCTTAATATAGCTTTCGTTGCATGAACTAATTGAATGAAATCGATTAGCATTAAAAATTGATATCAATTAACTCTAAAATACTAAAAGTTAACGCCTGTCGCCTTGTTTGGTAACAAGGCAAAGCGCGGCGTTGAGTTCCGCCACTTAGCACGCAATGCCTCAATTCGGAGGAAAGTGGAGAACGGAGTGTCTTTACACTAGGTCCCCTCTGCCTACCCTGCTATATGTGGGATACAGCTATGTATGTATGTAAATATTTAAAAAAATACCCAAATGAAACCGCGTTAAAATACTAGTAATAAAATAAATGAACTTTCACATAACAAGCGCTTTATACATTTTAAAATATTAACACTACATTATTAAATTTTAGTTGAAACAATTTGAAAATCTCATGGAAGTTTCTGATTATTTTAACACATAATACCTGTTATAATGGGGATTTGTAAAGTTAGTTAGTTTACACTCTATAGTCTACGTAACGCAGTGGAATGTCTGTAAGCGCGGCTGGTTCTGGGTTCGATTACCTCTAAGGAAATGATTTGATTTTTTTCATTTTGTTGCTCTGGTAGGATGCAACGCGGTGTTTAGTTACGCCTATTAGCAAGTAATGTCTCGAATTCAGGCAGAAAGTGGAGTCCGAAATGTGTTAACATTAGGTTCTCTCTAACTACCCTGTTTTGCGGGAAAAAGTTTTTTTGTTATTAGATTCACGCTGTATCCCGCATATAGCAGGGTAAGCAGGGAACCTAGTGTTTAAACACTCCGTTCCCTATTTTCCCTCGAATAGAGGTATTGCGTGCTGAGTGGCGGAACTCAACGCCGTGCTTTGCCTTGTCATCAGACTCAGGAAATGAAAATAATAAACTTTTACATTTCTTGGAGTGGGAATCGAACCTACAACCTGTCGCCTTTACACTCGCACGCTAGTGCCTCTGCGCCACGACAGGCGTTAGATACTTTTTGATATTTGAAATAATGAGTGCAGAATGATAATATTTTTTTAAAGTAATGCATAAAAAATATATTAAATTATTAAAATAAATGTTACACACACTACCATGGTTAACATCCATGTTTATTTAAAGTGACATTACATATATACATTGATAGACAACGCGTTGTTAACGCGTCAACAGGAACTCTAGTATAAATTATTATGCTAAAATCAACATTTCCGTCTAAACCATACGTCAAAACAAAACGATTTGATTCTCTCCACACCATACCACACTATAATGACACTCAACACTTATCAATGCGCCCTGTAAATTGATTTTGGACATGTCAAATACAGGACATAGTTATAACCTCTCCTAGGCACTAATACCATGGCCTGGCCTGATAGCTTGTGTTTAGGTGTACTAAAGTCATCAAGCTAGGACAATAGCAGCTATAGGGTGAATAGTTGTCAATTTACCACCCTTATTGGATTAAAATGATATGCCTATGTGTATTTATAGGATATGAGTTATTCGTAATTGAAGTATGTATTCTAATTGATGTTTTGATTTATGAGGCCAGTAGTACTTTACAAGTTTGTGATTGTAAACGCGATAGGTTGTGGGTGCGATTCTAATTTCAGGAAGTGAAAATGTTAAATATAAAATAAAATTATATTTAGTATTTTCATTTCCTCGTTCTGGTGACGAGGCAAAGTGCGACGTTGAGTTCCGCCATTCAGCACCCAATGAAAGTGTTAAAAGAGAATGGAGTGTCTTAACACTACGTTCACGGGTTCCATTTGCCTACCTTTTAACAGTATGAAGCAATAAAACCGGCGGAACTTAACGCCGAGCTCGTCTTATTAGACTTGTTCCTTGTGGGAATCGAATTCAGAACCAACCGCGTTTACAGTCACACGTCTCACTGCACTACTATGACCTCTATTTTTAATAAGTGATTCAAATGATAAAAATGTGTAAAACTGCCATTCCAATATTTTTTTAGGCTCTCTCCGTGACTTCGTTTACGTGGACTTTAAAACCCCATTTTTCCCCGTTTTCGTAGGAACTTCGAGAAATCCCCTTGCTCCCCTACACTCCCCAAGGAAACATGCCAAATGTCATCTTTCTATGTGCAGTAGTTTCGTCTGTACGTTGTCTGTCAGTCACTAAACATGCAAGCGTTTTATATATAAAGTAGTGACGTCATCGAAACTATTGGCCTGTTTTCATGCGCTTATATCAACTGACACTTTAAACCTGGGTTTTTTTTTAGTTAAATATTGTACTTTAAGTTTTAAGTATACTTGTCTTTTACTTTACTTGAAAGCTTTTAAAAAAAAAGACGCCGCATATTTCGCTTTGGTTCGGTTTCGGTAGTCGTAATTTTAATAATAGTACATACATACATAGCTTTATGTTGTATCCCGTATATAGCAGGGTAGGCAGAGGGAACCTAGTGTTAAGATACTCCGTTCCCCACTTTTCGCCAAATTTCCGCCGCGCTTTGCCTTGTTACCAAAGCCAGGAAATGAAAAATACCATTTCCTGGAATGTGAATCAAACCCACAACCTGTCGCATTTACAGTCGCACGCTTGTGCCTCTGCGCCACGACAGGCGTTCATAATAGTAAACTCATAAAATAAGAAAATTAATAAACTACAATTTAATGTGATAGAATGGGGAGCGGAAATGTTAGGGAACGGAGTGTTTTACCACTAAGTTCTCAGGTTCTCTCTGCCTACCTTGCTAAATGCGGGATACAGCGTGTAGCTAAAAGAAATAGTGAGCTATATACCTTAAAATACCGTTTTTTCCGTTTTTACGCAAACAAAATCACGGGACTAGTTTCTAAGTGTAAATTTGAGCATTATTAAAGCTCAGGTCTTTAGCGATGGCGTCTTAACTCAACGAGTATAGAGATTACCTTTTAATATAATAACATTGTAGGAACAGCTAATATTGTGACAGGTAATATGAAACTACTTGGCAGTTTAAATAAGTTTTTTAATATAAAAATATAAAAAAATAAATAGACTATACTTTATTTTTATTATTTTTCCCTGTGAGGGGACGGGGTTAGAATACAATTCCCCTCCACCGCTGGGTAGCGTTCCGTAAGAGGCGGGTATCCCAGTAGCTAGGTGGTAGGAGGTTCGTCCTCCGTCTGGCTCGTGACCACTATCATGTCAAAGACGAACCGCCAAATATCTAATGAAGTGTTCAGGTTCGATGACATGTAAACCAGGTTTGTTCTATTCCCACGCATCCTTTCCCCAGAATGTGGTGGTTCCGATAGCGAACTACTACATTGTCTAGGATGTAAAGGTATTTGGTAATTTCACTCTCGATTTTTCATGATGACCTTTTTTTTAGGGGGTTTTAGATGTCAAAGCTGGTTTTTTTGCAATTTTGTACCCAACATTTTTCTGGCGATCTTTTTTTAGCTGTCACACTTGTCTCGGCGTTGAGTTCCGCTACTCAGCACCCAATGCCTCAATTAGGCGGAAAGTGGGGAACAGAATTGTTGCAAGAGAACGGAGTGTCTTAACACTAGGTTCTCAGATTCCCTCTGCCTACCCTGCTATATGCGGGATAATGCGTGAAGTTAAAAAAAAAAAAGAAAACTTGTCTCGACCTTGTATTTTTTTTAGATCTCATAATTTCATTTAAAAAATTAAAGTAAGCCGGTGGGAACCGTGTTGTATGGACGCCTGGCGAATTCTAAGTTCTATGACTGCCTTGATAAACGTGAAGATAAAAGATATTATTAGTGAAATATCTTTACGTGATACAAAGTACCATAGGTTATTGTCTCGTCAGATGACAAAGGCTCTAGTCTCGGTCAGTCCATGTCACGACAGTGCATTGTTCTAACAAGTATACAGGTAAAGACGATACTACTTCATATATATATATATATATATAAATCTATATATAAATCTCTTCTAGAAATTCCTCTGAAAACAGGAAGAAGTGGGATTTTTGGATTTATGGTTCAAATAAGCGAAGTCGCAGGGTATAGCTAGTTCATTATATACTTTTAAGTACTTCCTACTAAGTCTATACTATTATTTAGTAATAATTTTAGGAACATCATCCCAGTGCAGTGGCACGTCTGACTTTAAACAAAAGGAGTTGTGGGTTCAATTTCCACTCTAAGAATGATTTAGATAAATTATTTACAACGACAGCGCCTATCGTGGCGCAGAGACTGTAAACGCGACAGGTTGTCGGTTCGATACCCACTCCAGGAAGTAAAAAATCAAAATGTATTTAGTATTTTCATTTTCTGAGTCTGGTAACAAGGCAAATAATAATAATAATAAAAAACTCTTTATTGTACACACCCATACATAAAAGTAAAATTAAAATAAAATAATAACAGAAAACGATGTACAACAGGCGACCTTATCGCTAAAATAGCGATTTCTTCCAGGCAACCTTAGGGTATAGGAAATACACAAACAAAGAAATTGGATAGGATGTGAATAATACATACAAATAATAATGATAATATACAAAAAGAAAGAATAAACTACATAAGTATATTCATCATAACATTTACATAAACATATAAATATATATATACACACACACATATATATATATATATATATATATATATATATATATATATATATATACATATATACACATATATATATATACATACATACATACACATATATATATATACACATACACATATATATATATATAAATAAGAAATGAAGTAATAAAATTATCAATGGCAAAAAACTTAAATATTAGATATAAAACTTAAATATTAAGATAATGCTTTTTTAAACGATGCTTGAAAGTAAGTGCCGTCTTGGAATTTTTAATATTCAAAGGAAGCGCGTTCCATAGCCGACACGCAGTAACAGTAAAAGAATCACCATAAAAGGAAGAGGAATGGACAGGAATTTTCAACGTGAGGTTATGATCGGAACGGAGGGTTCGAGGATGTGAGCCACCCAAGAACTCGAATCGCTCTTTGAGGTACGGCGGATAAGTTGGATTGAACAGAATACAGTAGAGAAGATGAAGTATGTGAGTATTCCATTCAAGGCAAAGCGCAGCGTTGAGTTCCACTTCTCACCAGGCAATGCCTCATCCGGCGGAAAATGGGAAACGAAAGTGAAAGAGAACGGAGTGTCTTCACACTAGGTTCTTAAGTTCCCTCTGCCTACCTTGCTATGTGCAGGATGTGAAGTTAAAAAAAATTACATTGCTGCGTTCTGCAAAGACAAACTGCGGTGTTACGTTCCACTCAAAATACATTGTCCCGTATTTCGATGGAAGGTAAAAAACGGAGTGTCTTAGCACTAGATTCTGTCTGAATGCTCTGGTATGCAGGATAAACCGTAAACTGGTATAAAATCTTTATTTTTTTGGCACCTAAAGCTTAAAGTAATTATATCCCATCCTATTAGTTTCATCATTTACGGTATAATCGTTGAGTTATAGCGATACAATATTAATTGATACATAAACAGGTTTTCCGTGAAAGTTAGCAAATAACGCTTGCATTGTTAACTTGTGTGCGAAAGCGGATGAACTTAAGTAGCGAAAAAGAAAGTTTCTTGTATTCACGTATATATGTATATACATAGGTTTTATTAAATAAATGTAAAAAAATATTATTTAAATGCCAAATTAAGGCTTTGCGTGCTGAGTGGCGGAACTTAACGCCGCGCTTTGCCTTGTTACCAAACCCAGGAAATGAAAATATTAAATTTTTACATTTCCTGGAGTGGCAATCGAACCCACAACCTGTCGCGTTTACAGTCACACGCTTGTGCGTCTGCGCCACGACAGGCGTTAGTTTTGCCTCGATTGGCGGAAAGTGGGGAATGGAGGGTCTTAACACTAGGTTCTTAGGTTCCCTCTGCCTACTCTGCTATATGCGGGATACAGCGTGAAGCTATGTATGTATGTAAGAGTGAAGCTATATAAAAATATGTATATATTCGTAGCCAGACTAAGTTAGACCAATTCATTGTATTAATAATAGTTTTAAAACTGCTCTCGCAAAGTTTGTCAAATGTCAGATGTTCTATGAATGGAATTTTTCAAGTACTTGTATAGTTTGCCCAGATCCAGGTTAATATTTTATATAGATACCTTTTATGCATAGTAGCGTGTTTGGTATAGGCGAGGGTAGGGATTCGATTCCCGGTTGATTGTAAACGCGATTGGAGGTGGGTTCAATTCCCAGTTGCGGAAATAACGTTAGGTTCCGCCGTGAATTTGGGATTAAGTGGAGAATGTAGTGTCTCGACAGATGGCTAGGATAGTAACACTGATAAGTATCTAGTATTCTGTAGACTTACTTTTTTACTGATAATAATTACTTATTAACTTCCGTTAAGTTTGAAGGCAAAAGCGACGAAAATATTTATAAACACACTATAAGTTTAACGCTTATCCCACATATCACAGTAATCGGAGAGAACGCAGTGGCAAGACACTCCGTTCTCCACATTTCATCTGAATTCAAGACATTACGTGTTGAGTGGCAGTCAACACTACGCATTTTTTTTCCAGAGCGAAGAAATTAAAATAACTTAAATGTAACCATTCACCCGAGTAGAAATCGAACCTACAACTCACGTTTACAGCCACACACTCTCCCACTGCGCCATGACACTCTCAAAGGTTTTTTCATCTTCACGTTGTATCCCGCACATAGCAGGATAGGCAGATGGAACCAGAGAACCTAGTATTAAGAGTTTTAACTTAAGACACGCCGTTCTCTTTTAACATTGCCGTTCCACACTTTCCGCCGAAGGCAAGGATTAGATTGCGTGCTGAGTGGCGGAACTTAACGTCGCTTTGCCTTGTTACCAGTGTTAGGAAATGAAAATGCTAAATATTATTTAATATTTTCATTTCCTGGAGTGGGAATCGAACCCACAACCTGTCGCGTCTACAGTCGCACGCTTATGCCTCTGCGCCACGACAGGCTCTCTAAGTACTCTGCTTAATTTCCTCTTTAATAATCCACGCAAGCTATTTTAAGAGATAACATCGTCTTTGCAAGTTATATTTTAGTGTTCAAAATATGACATTTGAATAGGAACGAGAGGTGTAACAGCTGAATCTCTCTATAATCTACTAAAAGATCTCTGGCCTGTCTAGAACTATCAGTTCGTTTCTAGCATGTATTATGGAGGCAGGGTGTGATCTTATCAAAATTTGTTAAGTGGAAAGCTTTGAAATTATATTTCTTTAGTAGTGATAATATTCAGTATTTTCATTTATTGGCTCTGGTAACAAGGCAAACCGCGGCGTAGAGTTCCGCCACTCACCACGCAATGCCTCAATTCAGGGAAATGTGGGGAACAGAATTATAGAAAGAGAACGGAGTGTCTTAACACTAAGTTTATAGGTGCCCTCTGCCTACCCCGCTATATGAGGGATACAGCGTGAAGTAAAAAAAACTAGATATAACGATAATTAAGATTTAAGAAAAAAAAGAAAACCGACTTCGAGAAAAATGCACTAAAAGTAAAATTATTACGAATAACTCAAAAACTATTTTACATCTTAACTAAATATAAACGAGACCACATCAAAAACACTAGCAATCAAATAAATAATTAAACATCAAAATAAGTTTTTTTTTAGCTTCACGCTGTATCCCGCATATAGCAGGATAGGCAGAGGAAATCTTAGAACCTAGTGTTAAGACACTCCGTTCCCCACTTTCCACCGAAGTTAGTTATACAGTAACACAAAAAAACAGTCCAATTGAGTACCTCATATTTCAAAGTCGGGTAACAAGTATAAACTGCCCACTGTTCCCGGCTATGAAAGACCGCGTAAAATAAACCGCGGGAGGAAAACTAATATTTGAATAATAGATCACCGCTCGCTGTCGCCCAACTTCGTATCACGTAAAAAGGCTTCTGCCTGCATTCCACTGTTACTAGTAAGCTACTAATATTATCTTTATATAAATACGTGAAACGAAAACTTTTTAGCACACATATAGTAATAAGTGTAATATGATAATATCGTTTTAAAATAATGCATAAATAGTATATTAAATTAACAAAATAAATATTACACACACTACCATGGTTTTTAACATCCATGTTATATAAAGTGACATATACATTGCTAAAGACAACGCGTTGTTAACGCCAACTGGGACACTAGTATTTATAAATTAGGTAAATTGTCGTATGGTTCAGTGGGACAGCGTTGACTAGAAACGTGATTGATTATGCGTTCGATTCCCATTTCATCACATCTTCTTTGAAATGATTATAACATTTAATTTATTTTTAACCGGCTTCAAAAAAGGTCAAAATTCACAATTTGGCTGTATTTTTTTGTGCAGTCCCGTATAACTTTTTACTGGGTGAAACAATTATGATGATTCTTTTTTTATATGATAGCTAGTGATTCTGATGAGGTCCCAATTAAATTTAGTCAAGATCTGACAAATGCTTATTGAGTTATTCGTACTAATTGTACTTGTTAATGAGTCTTCTTAGAAGTCAGTCTCCTTTTTGGTTAAGCTTAATATCATATCCAAGGGCTCATAAGAGAACATGTTGAGTTCCGTCACTTAGCATCCAAGATTTCAAATTTGATCAGATAGCGAAGAGCAGAGTGACTCAACACTTGGTTCTCACCTACCCTGCTATAACAAACCAAATTTTATCATCCATCTCATAACTTCCAGTGGTTAACATACGTACCGCGGGGTGTCGAGCATAGCATAACGTCTAAACTTTATGTTTAACGCGGTTCAAGAGTACCTTTCAGTTCGCAACTTGTAACTCTCTGCGGATGCTGTAAACGTAACAAAGTCGGATAAAATTAAGGTCAGTTGCCAGCGAGTGGCTGCTGCTGACACTTAGACACTTATCTTGGAAAACCTATGTAAAATTTTATAAAAATCGCTACGAATAATTAAATACTATACTTAAAACAGCCATCTGATGGTGTGGTGGTAGTCTCTGGCTGTAAATAGTTGGTTGGGGGTTCGATTCCCATACGGGAGTTCAGTGGCGATGAATGAAGTTTTAGTTACGCAAATTTAGACACGCCGGTATATATTTAGGGAAGTCGGTATATATATTAAGGGAATACGGTACTTTTTAAAGAAGCCGGCATATTTAGGGAAGCCGGTATAGGATGTGAAGGTATTTAGTAATTTCACTATCGAATTTTGGCGATGACCTTTTTTTAGGGCTGTTAGATGTCAGAGCTTGTTTTTTTTTGCAAATTTATACCCAACATTTTTCTGGCGAATTTTTTTTTTGTTTAAGTCTCAAACTTGTATTTTTAAAATTAAGGCAAGCCGGTGGGAATCGTGTTGTATGGACGCCTCGCCTCCGTTGAAAATACTGTTAAGTAGTTTAAGTATCGAGAGGAAGGAGAAAACACCTAATATCAGAACACTCCGTTCGCCCCCTATTATTATATTTTTAAAAACATTTTCATTTTAAAATATAGTAAGCAAATTATTTCTTTTTTTAATTTTCGTTTTATTTTATTTTTTTCTATAACTTCTATTTATTATTAAGTGGAATTACGGAATTGTTGAAAGAGAACGGAGTATCTTAACACTAGATTCTCAGGTTCCCTCAGCCTACCCTGCTATATGCGGGACATAGCGTGAAAATAAAAAAAATGAAATAAAGTGGAATTATTAACCTATTCACGGTGGTACGCATGTAGTATTTATTAATGGCGGTTTTCCAGTCTTTTTCAAAATAGAATAATTATTTTAATATTTGTTTTAAATACGATTAAATAAGATGAGGTAATATTTTAATTCCATATATTGATTTGAAAGTACGAACGGAGTGTTTTAACACTTGTTTCTTTGGTTCCTTCTGCCTAAGCGATTGAAGAGAAAGGAGTGAAGCTAAAAAAACCGTGCGAGCGCTCTGGCCAAACAAATATACAGCTTTTTATGTCTCTTCTACGTCGAAAAAAGGAAGAGATTATAAATTCGACTTTTTTTATGTGTATTAAGACATTGGGACTTTAACTTTTTATTGGGATCCAATTTAGATAATTCTTTCTATATATGATAGCTAGTGCTCCTTACGACGTAAATAAAAAATCTAAATATTTTTTTATTCAAATAGGCTATTACAAGTACTTTTGAATCATCAATTTGGAAAAGGATGTCACTAGTGTCAGTCCTAACGGAAGCTACCGCCGGCTCGGAAGGCAGTTCTACTGAGAAGAACCGGCATAGACCCATTTAAATTTAGTTAAGATCTGACGAGTAGTTTTTGAGTTATATGTAATTGGAGTTTCTCTTTATGTTAAAATCTTAATTATAGTTGATTTTAGAGAGATTTGGTTATAATACCTCTCGTTCCTACTTCTATGTATAAATTAATATGAAAAATGTATGCCGTATAATTTGTGAATCATCCTCTTGGTTATAATTACACTTGAATGAATCAAGTTTTTTTAGTTTTAACTTTCTCTCAGCTTTTACTAAAACTTTTGGTCTATGATCGTTATTTTATAAAATACTAGCTGTTACCCGCCACTTCGCTCGCAGTCAATGTCAGTCCATACTACATACCAGTGGCGAGGGGTGACAATTTTAGTTAGGCAAGCCGGTAAATTTAGGGACGCCGGTATATATTTAGGGAAGTCGGTACAAATATTAAAAGTCAAAGTCAAATAATTTTATTCAAAATAAGAAGTTACAAGCTTCATTTTTTGAACGTCAAATAATTTACCACCGGTTCACTAAATTTAATGCCTCAGACCTGAGAAGAACCGGCGCAAGAAACTCAGCGGGACTTTTTCTTTTTTTTTCGTCAATTGTTTACAATTATTTATTAGTGGTAATGATACCTTTGAAACAGATTGGATCAAGCATTTCATTCCCGAGGCGTGCTATAATTTATAAAAATTTTAATTAGGTAATAACCTTTAACACACAAACGTCTTTTGACAATTTTTTTTAAATTGTGAAATGGAAAATTCGCGGACGTTTTCTGGGATCCTATTGTAAAAGCTTACACATTTTCACATAAAAGAATTGCGGACTCGATGCAATCGAGTTACAGGTGCTGCAAGTTTTTAGCCTATTCCTTGTATTTATTAAGGAAATTGGTATATGGATGTAATTTCTTTAGCAAATTTTGGTGATGACCTTTTTTTAAAGGAGTTTTTGCAATGTCAGAGATTGTTTTCTTCAATTTTGTACCCAATATTTTTCTGGCGAGCTTTTTTTTAAGATCTCATACTCGTATTTTAAAAATTAAGGCAAGGCGGAAGGCACCGTGTTGTATGGACGCCTCGCAACTGCTTCATACTATAGTGTATAGTGCGTATATATTAACTCGAAAGCTTTGAAGTAGATCTTCAAATTTTTTGACAAACAGACGTGTCTATAATATTTTTTTATATAATATTTAATATATTTTTTTAAAGCATTCTATGTCCCTTTTAATTAATACCTCTAAAAATATGTGTACAAGGTTTCATGATAATTGGTTGAGTAGTTTGGTCGTGGAAGCGTAACAAACAAACTTACAATCACATTTATAATATTAGTACGGATACCTGTTCCTTTCTTTAGACTAAGTTTGTATATAGTTTTATGTAAAGTGGGTAAAATAGAACGGAGTGTCTGAACACTAGGTTCTCAGGTTCCCTCTGCCTACCCTGCTATATGCGGGACACAGCGTGAAGATAAAAAAAAAGAAAAAAAAAACTGGGTGACCTATATGGTCATGTAGCAGTGGGACAGCGTCTAGATGTAAACGACATTGGTTGCGGATTCGATTCCCAATTGGAGGAATGATCATAATAAAATTAATTTCATTGCTCCACCATTTAAGCTTTGAAACAATATTGTATTGAATGCAGGTGGAAGGTGGATAACAGTGTTTTATTACTATATTCTCTTTGAAGCTATGTGGGATAAAGAGTGAAGCTGCCAATATATGAAATTATCCTAATAACCGGATAATAATTAACCGGGAAATGAAAATTCCACGACAGGAAATGAAAATTCTAAATAATATTTAATATTTTCTTTTCCTGGGTCTGGCAACAAGGCAAAGCGCGGCGTTGAGTACCGCCACTCAACACGCAATGGCTCAATTCGGTGGAGAGTGGGGAACGGAAATGTTAATAGAACGGAGTATCTTAACACTAGGTTCTCAGATTCCCTATGCCCACCCTTTTGTATGGGAGATACAGCGTGACATTATAAAAAAGAGATCCTAACCAACTTGCTCTTTTGGACGTCGGTTAAAAACTGCAGAAAACTACAAGTTACTGTAAAGGCGACGTTAGACGTTCGTTTATAACGTAAACTTTTACATGCCATAAATATAATTGTTTGGAAGTGTTTTGCTTCGTGGCGGTGTTTTTGATACGCAAAGTCTGAACTTACCAACTTTACTATGTACTATGTACCTTGAAATGATGGAAATTGCACAAGTTTCGAACCCACACTAACTGTGAAACGAAGTTATTAGTTGTATGCTTTTTCTTTAGAGTGTAAAATATGCGTTTCCTTGACAACGTGTACGAGTATGTCACTTTGTTAAAAGTGTGTGTCACACAAGTATGGTAATATTTTTGGAACGAAGTTCCTTATCGCGCGTTGCGGAAGGGGGCTAGACGGAAAAAATTAAGACCAAAAGTTGTAACGACACTTTTTGCTATAGTTGTAAGTGTGCGCGTGTTTCTCTGTCTGCCTCTCTCTCTCTCATAGTAAGCAAACCAGTTATTTTCGTTTCATCTTTTTATTGACTGTAAACGCAATTGGTCGCAATTGGTCCCTCTCTGGGATTGATTGTAGTTAAATAAATTTCATTTCTCCATCCTGGTGAGACAAAGCGAGAGGATTTCTAAGACGAGAACTAGGATAATTTTTCGAAATTGCTTCTATCAATCTACTCTATTCTTTATTAATAATAATAATTATTATTATTATAATAATCTATCAAAAACAAGAAAATCCCGGATTTTCGATTTCATAGTCCTTGCAAACGAAGTCGAGAAATACAGCTAGTACATTTATTCTGTTACCAACGGCTCATTCCCCAAATGTATATATAAAATATTCTTTTGAATTTCTCATACGTTAATTTAATGAAAGATCCAAATCTGGAGAGCTGTATAAGGTAATATAGAGCGCATTCAGCGGTAAGATAATTTTTGTTTTCAACCACTCAAATTGAATAACTGGGAGGTGAAGCTTGCAAGCAAAAAGAAGTTTGCTTCGTCTGTAACATTTTTATGTTTATGTACTTTTGCTATCCGTTAATTATATCTTTTAACAGATATTATGTAAGTAGCGGAACCCAACGCCGTATTTAAGTCAATTGTTTTGGTATCGACCCACAATTTACACTTGTATAATCAGTGACTTCTGCGCCACGATAGTGTCCCAAAAAGTATTATTTTGTATTGATTCATTTTTTATTTTATGGATCAAAGGAGGCAAACTAGCTGAAGGACCACCTGATGGTAAATGGTTACCTTCGCCCAAAGACATTTACAACACCGGAGGAGATGTAAATGCGTTGCTAGCCTAAGGGGTAGATGGAAGGGGACCACAGTAGTCAGAAAGAACCTAGTGTCAAGACACTCCGTTAGTTACTAAAGCAAACGACATAAAAAACATAATTATAAAGACCAAAACACCCGACTGAACCAATTCTTTAAATTTAGGAAGCAAGTACAAATAAAGTAAGCTATAAAAGTTAGTTATGTGTTATATATTTGAAATGTGCTAATGAATTCCTTTCATTTGATACCCCACACGATTAACGAGTTTTTTTTATTTTTTCATGACGTAATTGCCTCTAAAGAGCGCCATATTAAAAAAAGTGACTTCACATGACGTCACTTGAAGTATGAATACCTATCTAACTTCTTAATTATATAATTCGGTCCAAAGGTTCGGAAGATATGAGGTAATAATGAATATTACAAACATACATGATACGCGCGAAAAACATAACCCTCCTCTGACATTCAGGTAAAACAATAATGTAAATATAATTCCTCCATTCCTCTAGCGAGAATCGAACTTACAATCCATCGCGCTTACAATTATTGTTACCTACCTACAATTATTATATATATCTTTTCCATACAAAAAAACGTGAAAATCATTATTAATTCAATGTTTTCTTAAAAAAGTGTGTCATAATCTAGTTATAAACGTGACGCCTGCCGTCGCGGGACACGCAAATACTGTAACTGACATCATGTCAACGAAAAGTAAGAAGGAAGGTACGGAAATTATATATTTGTACCTGTGTGTATATTTTACTCGATATTAAGCGAATTAAGGCTTTTTAACTGACTTTTGTAAAAGAAAGTTCTCAATTCGGCTTTTTTTAGGGATTAACTATTTAGTGGGCAAACCAATTTTGGTGAATCTTCTTTTATATGATAGCTAGTGGATGTGGTTAAATATAAATTTAGTAGTTACTAGAGTAGTTTTTGAGTTATTGTATTTTTTTTTTAATTTTTATATTTGGGTAACAAACCTAAAATTAACTTTTTAATGTTTATTCAGTTTGTATGTTTTCAGTTTGAAATTATAATAGCTATAATGTATTTTTCATCTCAATGTTTCACCAACTTAATCCTACGTATATAAATATCGTGACGCAAACTCGTTACATATTATAAATCACAATAATTCTACTCTTTACTACATATATTATATACATAGCTTCACGCTGTATCCCGCATATAGCAGGGTGAGCAGAGGGAACCTAGTGTTAAGACACTCCGTTCCTCACTTTCCGCTGAATTGAGACATTACGTGCTGAGTGGCGAAACTCAACGCCGCGCTTTGCCTTATTACCAAACCCAGGAAATGAAAAATTCCATTTCCTGGAGTCGGAATCGAACCCACAACCTGTCGTGTTTACAGTCGCACGCTTGTTCGTCTGCGCCACGACAGGCATTAATACATGTATTAAGACATATTATATTTATAAATAAGCAGACAATTTATTCCAAAACGGTCATATTCCGTACGTACAACTCACAATAGAAAGAAGTCTTATTGGAACGGAAAAATTGAAAGAGGCCATTGAAGTTTGTAATTTTGTATGAAAAATAAAAATTCAGGCACTCCAGCTCACCAAGTACTCGCTCAGATCAAAAGTTCCAAGATGTTTATTTGCTTTTTGCCAAAGTATCGTTTACTCGTTCGTATACCGCATATAGGATACAGATGGTCCAGAACAAGAATTACAACAATATTTTACCTCAACATTCGGTAAATAGAGGGCATAGAGGAAAGTTTATGAAACAAATTTATGAAATGGATCAAATGGCTCGGAGGCCCAAATAAAGAAACGTTTAAGGTGTGGTACAAAATATGAGGGAGGGGATATTTGTTATTTTTTTTTTTAGAATTGTTGTGATTTTAAAGTGGATGTAACGAGATTGCGTCACGATAATGTGATAATAAATACATTCATATGTATATGATTAAGTCAATAAAACGAGAAATTTGTTTTGATATAGACTCTACTACTATAATTTTTTAAACATTATTTTTATGCATATTTTGTATATTTAATTTAAAATAATAAAGATTCCATTAAAAAAAACATATCGACTTCAAGACTTTTAAGAGTAACTCAAAACTACTCATCCAACCTTAACTAAATTAAAACGGGACCACATCAGAAGCACTAGCTATCATATAAAGCAAGAATCATTAAAATTGGTTCACCCAGTAAATCATAATACACAATAACACACGAAAAAAAACACTCGAATTGAAAACCAATTTTGGAAGTTGTTGAAAGTCCAAATTGGAAGTTATTTAACAATTTTTAATATATATCTTCCCGCGGAAGGTGGGGAACAGAGTGTCTTAGCACTACGTTCTCAGGTTCCCTATCTATCCTAAATGCGGGATACAGCGTGAAGTAAAAAAAAACATTTTAACTTTCCTTCCTACTTTATTTTCATTCTGTCCCTTAATAATAAAAAATTCAAACCACCATAACGCCCATAACTTAGAGCACACCCCACACAGTTATCCTGCGTAGTGTGAGCCGTAGCACTTCCCGTGCCTCTGCTAGTACATTGCGATTGCCCGCGGATCCGCAATCCACGCTTTATGTCTATATTACTACTACGTATATGAAGGTGCTTTTAGTGGTAAATCTCTCCTCTCTCCTCTTTTATGGTTGTCTTGGGTGTGAAATTGATGGAATTATAAGAAGAAAGAATGCTAAGAAGAATCACTTTAGAATTTTTATAAGTAAAAAAAGTGAGCTGTCACGGGACGCCTGGCGGATGTGAAACATCATGGTCGTACAAGTACTAAACATAAAAGACGATATTACTACGGGAACTATGTAGTGTCTTATCACTAGGTTCTCAGGTGCAGTCTGCGTTCGGTTTTCTGCTGTGCTGTGCGGGATACAGCGTGAAGCTAACAAAGAAAAAAAAAAGAAAAAACCTAGTGTTAAGTCATTCCGTTCTCTTTCAACAACTCCGTTCCCCAGTTTCCACCGGATTGAGGCATTCCGTGCTAAGTGACGGAGCTCAACGCCGCGCTTTCCCTTCTTACCAAACCCAGGAAATGAAAATTCTAAATAACATTTAGTAATTTCATTCCTGGAGGAATAATACTCGTATACTGTTTTTTTTTGTTATTAATCTTAACTTTAAGATTGAGTTAAGCTGGAATTGTACTGAAATATCATATTAAACAGATTTCAATAACATTAACGTATTTCTATTAACGGTGAGTTCCCATTGTCACTTGCAGTACTCCTTTACAGTCTAGATTCAAAGCCTAGGTCGTAAATAAGCTTTGTAGCATTTGTGTAGTAGAGATATACATATCGCACCTTTAGAATTGTAGAGACCTAACCAAAAAAGTGAGGCAGTAAAGGTAGGCAGAGAGAACCTGAGAACATAGTGTTAAGGCACTCCGTTCTCTTTCAACATTTCCGTTCCCCAATTTCCCAATTTCCGCCGAATTAAGGCATTTAAAATTTAAATTAACTTTATATGAATAACATTTAACAAAATTTAACATTTCTTACGTAAAAGGTAAAGGCGGCGTTGAGTTCCGCTACTCAGCACGCAATGCCTCAATTCAGCGGAAAATGGGGAACGGAACGTCATAGTAGACGCACTCTAGCATAATATTTACATCAGATGAATGAAGAGTATGAAGCTAAAAAAAACGTTTTTACTCTAGTCCTATATTTAGCGCGTGGACTAGATTTTATAAATCGCAATCTAGGCATTATGTTCACATCGGCTGTCACTTTGCTCGACACTTGTCGATCGATACATAAATATTTATAATACATACTATCTAAGCTATGTAGACAGTAGATAACTAGAAGGTCTAAATATTATTGTAAACATTTCATGTACGCAAATTGCATTGCATTTTTCTGTATGATAGCTAGTGCTTCTGATGTGGTCCCATTTAAATATAATTACGATTCAATGATTAACGCCTGTCCCGGCGCAGAGGCACAAGCGTGTGATTGTAAACGCGACAGGTTGTGGGTTCGATTCCCTCTCTTGGAAATGGACTTTTTCATTTCCTGGGTTTGGTAAAAAGGCAAAGATAAAGGGCCGAACGTATACCCACTAAAACCTCACGGTGCTCCTCCTCTACCGCCACTGGCCGAGGCCCACGGGAACTGGCCCAATCATCCGTGGAAACCCTCGGCGTACCCTGCTATATGCGGAATATAGCGCGAAGCTATGTATAAAGAATATTCTATTTAAACTTAGACAGTACTAAAGCGGTTTCCAAGAGACGCGGGTTCGAGTCCCGCTTCGTTCAAATTTCGTACGTTTCCCAAAATTTTTAATTGAAAACGTCTTTAGCGGCATTGTGCACTTTTGTGATGAGTAAAAAATGTTAAACTCGCATCAGGACACGTGACCTGCTCGAAAATTCGTAAGACGAAATTGTCATGTTTGTATACGATAGCGCAATAAATGTATATTATATTTTGCCACATAAATGATAGTACTTTTATTCTAATAATTAAAGCAATTCGTGCAAAATGATTTTCTAATCATTCCAAAATGCACGTTTAATATTCAAGTGTTAATTTCTGCCGACACTCTCAGAGTGCAAATCGTTGATTTTTGAGTATTAATTGTTAATACAAGATAATATTCGTCTAGTCTACTATAAACATATAAAAAGTGGAAGCATCAATATAATTACAATGCAAATTGTATGTACATACAAAACCGCTGACCCACTTCGGTTGACTAACATTCTACTTAATTGCACTTTGGTATATATCTATTTTACCGACTTCTAAAAATGCCAGAGGCACAAGCGTACGACTGTGAATGACAAGTTGCGGGTTCGATTCTCACTCCAGGAAGTGAATATATTAAATATTTATAATAATTAATATTTAGTACTAGCTACCCGGCGCGCGTTACTACGCCTAAAATAAATTTAAGAAAATTTCTGAGTTCATCGATGACATACAGACAAACAGTCATTTTTATATATTCCTCTGTGTAAAAATACATGGTCATACTGATTTTCATAACAATCGATTAAACGGGGCCGAAGTTGAAACTCTGCAGCTCCACATGGTGGTGAGTGGCATCAATCAACATATTATACAAACCTTCTCCGTGGAAAAATACATATATATACCAATTTTCATACTAATCGGTACAGTAGTTTTTGAGTTCATCGATGACATACAGACGAACATTCATTATTATATATAAAGATTTTCATTTCCTTACTCTGGTAATAAGGCAAAGCGTTGTTGAGTTCCGCCACTCAGCACGCAATGCCTCAATTCAGTGGCAAGTGAGAAACGGAAATTTTAAGAGAACGGAGTGTCTTAACACCAGGTTCTCTCTGATTACTCTGCTATGCGGTTTAAAGCGTGCAGCTAAGAAATTCCAGTATAAAATATTTATTTAAAGGAGTTTTCAACTAGTTCATTAAAGTTTTGAAAAAGTTAGATCCTACTATGTTCCACGATTAAGACGATTTCATATCTCCCGCAGACTTCCTAAGTGATTTTTTATTCCTTTTCTGTAAGAAAGTTCATTTATTATCACTCCGATTTTACATTTAGATTATTAATTTAACATAACGTGGCAGGTTGTGGGTTCGATTCCCACTCCAGGAAATTTTCATTTTCTGAGTTTGGTAACGAGGCAAAGCGCGGTGTTGAGTTCCGCCACTTATCACGCAATGCCTAGATTTAGCGGAAAGTGGGTAACGGAGTGTCTTAACACTAGGATCTCGAGTTCCCTCTACCTATCCTCCTATATGCGGGATACAGTGTGAAGCTATGTATGTATGTATGTAACTTTTATTTTGAATAAAATTATTTGACTTTGACTTTGACTTTAAAATATTGTCGTGTCGCCGCTCTGGTATAATGTTTCTTAACATGGCGGAGTTGAGTTCCGCGAAAAGTGAAAGTAATAGTTTCTATCTCTACTTTCTTTCTGCTTATCATTTTACCCTTTCCTTCCTTTTTTATGTGGAGAAACCTTTATTATCTATAATAATTAAGATGCGGCGTTGAGTTCCGCCACTCAGCATGCAATGGTGAAGCTAAAAAAAAGAAAAAAAAAATAAGATTATAAAAAAAACTGTCTTCATATAAAATGCACTAAAAAGTACAATTATTACGCATAACTCAAAAACTACTCGTCAATTCTTTACTAAATTTAAACGGGACATCAGAAGCATATACGTACCGACTTCCTTAAATATACGAGTATATCGGCTTCTCTAAATTTACCGGTTTGCTTACTAAAATTTTCACCCCTCGCATCTTCTATGTACCTATATATACACTTAGCTATCAGGTATCGAGTAATAGCGTTTATGATCGATTACTTAGGCATTATAGCTAAACGAAAATTGCATACATTACATTAGAGCGATTTGTAAGCCATTTCAAATTGCTAGTAACTAATAACCTCTTATATTTTTTTATAATAATATTAACTTTGATTGTAGTTGGCCTAACGCAGTATACTCAAAAGACGCGGCGTTGAGTTCCGCTATTGAGCTGCCATGATGACTTAAATGTCGTGATTTTGGAGGAAGTGAAGCACAGAGGCTTTTGACACTAGGTCCTCTCTGACTATCCTGCTATCCCAGAAACAGTGTGAGCAGCAAAAAAAAGATAAGTGGTTATCATTATATTATGCCCAAAGTCTTTCTAAATTGTAATCTATATGTTATTGATGTTGATGTATAATCTATATTACTCTAAAGTTTCATCTCGATCCGTTTAGTAGTTTTTGCGTGAAAGAATAACAAACATGCATCCTCTCAAATTTTCATATTAATATAGTAGATGCATTAGGAAACATAAAATATGTTGGTTTCCAAGATACTTATAATAACTATAATTTAAATTAACGAAAAAAAAACCGACTGCACTAAAAAGTTAAATTATTACGAATAACTTAAAAATTGTTCGCTTATATTTAAATGGGACCAAATCAAAGTCAGAAGTCAAATAATTTTATTCAAAATAAGAAGTTACAAGCTTCATTTTTTGAACGTCAAATAATTTACCACCGGTTCACTAAATTTGATGCCTTAGACCTGAGAAAACCGGCGCAAGGCACTATGCAATTATTTATTAGTAACAATGATACCTTTGAAATAGATTGGAGCGAGCATTGCATTCCCAAGGCGTGTTATCATTTATAAAATCACTAATTAAGATTTTTTATTTAACATCACGCTGTATCCCGCATATAGCGGGGTAGGCATAGGGAACCTGAGAACCTAGTGTCAAGACACTCCGTTCTCTTACAGCAATTCCGTTCCTCACTTCCGCCAAATTCTCAATTTGACGGAAAGTGGGGAATATTGTGTGTTGAGTAGCGGAACTCAACGCCTCGCTTTGCCTTGTTACTAAGCCCAGGAAATGAAAATACTAACATTTCCTGAAGTGGGAATCGAACCCACAACCTGTCGTATTTACAGTCGCACGCTTGCCCTCTGCGCCAGGACAGGAGTTTTAATTAATAATTAAAACGCCTAAACGCCACGTTAATAACCTTTAACACACAAACGTATTTTCACAATTTATTTATATTGTCAAATGGAAAATTCTCGGACGTTCGTTTCGTCGTCGGACGGACGTTTTTATCAAAATCCCTAGCTATAATATAATATAAAAAAAAATCAAAATTAGTACACACAGTAAAAAGGTTTACGGTAAAACACATTAAAAATACCGTCGAATTGAGAACCTCCTTTTTTAAAATAGGTTAAGAACATATGCTAAGTACGTTTTATTCATACTAGCGTGCCTCTAGACGTCTTTATCAATGTACTCGTATATGTCACTTTACATAAACATGGATGTTAAAGTTGGTAGTGTGTGTAACATTTATTTTATTAATTTAATATACTTTTTATGCATTATTTTTAAAAGATACTATCATTCTGCACTCCTTCGCTATAAAAACTATAAGTGTACCAAGTTTCATGCTCCTTCGTCCGCGTAATTTTCATAAAAAGGGGTACAAAGTTTATGCTTCACGAATTTATATATAGATATACCTACAGGGTATGGGGAAAAACAGAATACGTCTTACTGACATATAAAAATAAAGATTATTGTAAATATATAGATTTCATTGTTTAATTGTTTTCCGTTTACATTTTAAAGAATTCAGTTAGTTAAAGCCTGACGTGGCGCAGAGGGACAAGCGTGCGACTGTAAACGCGACAGGTTGTGGGTTCGATTCCCACTCCAGGAAATGTAAAAGTTTAGTATTTTCATTTCCTGAAAATACTAAACTTTTACATTTCCTGAAACAGAAATGTTGAAAGAGAACGGAGTGTCTTAACACAAGTTCTCTGGTTTTACTCTGCCTACTGTTATGTGCGGGATACAGCGTGTAGATAACAAATTACTTATATATAAAAAATCTCTTTTAAATGGCGTTCGTAACTTAACGCCGCGTTAAGTATTTTATGTTTTATTATAAAACGAATATTATGTACGTTTTATATAGTTTTTCATTAATTTCACGCTGTATCCCGCAAATAGCAGGGTAGGCAGAGGGAATCTGAGTACCGACGTGCTAAGACACTCCGTTCCCCACTTCCCGCCGAATTGAGGCATTGCGTGCTGAGTGGCGGAACTCAACGTCTTGTCACCAAATCCAGGAAATGGAAATACTACATTTCCTGGAATGGGAATCGAACCCACAACCGGTCGCGTTTACAGTCGCACGCTTGTGCCTCTGCGCCACGACAGGCGTTTTATATAGTGAATTTAGTATTCATTGAGACTCCAATTTTATTTGTATGTAGTTGTAACTATAAATGACGGACCTTGGCCTAATCAATCGTACAATGCGATGGACAGTCAAATAATGAAATTAAATGTACATACATACATACCTTCACGCTGCATCCCGCATATAGCAGGATAGGCAGAGGGAACCTAGTGTTAAGACACTTTGTTCCCCACTTTCCGCCGGATTGAGGCATTGCATGCTGAGTGGTGGAACTCAACCCCGCGCTTTACCTTGTTATCAGACTCAGGATATGAAAATACTAAACTTTTACATTTCCTGGAGTTGGAATCAAACCCACAGCCTGTCGCGTTTACAGTCGCACGCTTGTGCCTCTGTGCCACGACAGACGGTATAGGGCATATGAAGTTGTTACGTAAATTTTCGTCCAAAATGTCCAAATTTTTTAAGAAAAATACATTATTAGTAAAAACTAATATTAACATTTATACTCCATAGTATAAGTGCGCTTGTATAATGTATAATGTGGTATAAATCATTTTTAATTAACCATGCAGTCAGTTACTCGGTAAACAGTGTAAGGGTGAACGCACATTGTATACTTATACATAGAAGAGTTTTGTCTTTTCTTCTTTCTTCTTTAGCTTCACGCTGTATCCCGCACATAGCAGAGTAGGCAGACGGAACCTGCCGAGGTTTCACGGAAGATTCGGGAGTTCCCGTGGGCCTCGGCCAGTGTCGATAGAGTAAGGTTTTAGTGGGAATACGGACGGCCTCTTTACAGCCGGTCTGGAGTCGCACATAACACATCCCGAGTCCCCGATCGGGCGGGTATCCGTAACGGATTTCCTCACGTATAAAAAACGACAGAGGGAACCTGAGAACCTAGAGTTAAGACACTCCATCCTTACTTTCAGCCGAATTGAGATATTGCGTGCTGAACAGCGGAACTCAACGCCGCGCGCTACCTCATTACCAGAGCGAGTAAATAAAAAAAAAAATTCCTGGAGTGGTAATCGAACCCACAACCCGTCACGGCTTATGCCTCTGCGCCACGACAGACCACCAAAAACTTATGTGGTAACACATATAAAAAAAATACAAAGGAATTGATAGTTTCCTTCTTTTTCGAAGTCGGTTGAAATTACGTTTTTTTTGTATGATAGAAAAATGCAATGTACGTAGTATAGGTGAACCGGAAATTTCTGTCTGTTTTAGGAATGACTTCAAAAAGAAAAATATTTGTCTAAAAATTATTTTTTCTCGTTGAAAATTATGTTTTATTTTATACAGTTGTCATATTTATTAATGTAGTAATTAGTAATTAATTTCTTTGGAAGGGAGAAGGTAAGCTTAAGTAGGATAGAACTATCAGGAAGACCCTATATATATTACATTTTTCTTAAACGCCACGTTTCACCAAATTATTTTGAACCGATTTTAAATGCCTGAAACTGCTTTTTTAAACGGACATAATATGGCGAAAATCAATATTTTTTATAATAATTCTAAATAAATATATAGGTTATCGGCCACAATCCGGTTAGTAATTATAATTAAATTAATTTCCTTTCTTAGCTCTGCCGGGTAAGAGGAAGCGGCGTTAAGTTCCGCAAAGTTTAAAGGTGAAGGTTTTTATTATCCTACTTCTTAGGAAAGGAAATCTGATCCATGAATTCTTTCAATAATTACATTTGCATTGTATAAGTCGAAGATTATGCATAAAGTTGAAAATAAATAGATAATTTCGAAGGAGATTATCAAGATCAAAATGCAATAAGTAAACCGTAGTACGTGAATATATTTGAATGATATTAAGCGCAGAGAATAAAACTAAAACTTATAATGTTGACATGTACAAAATACAGGATATGTTTTTTTATTTTTTTTTTGTATGTCTTGTATATAAAAGTAAAATGGAAAGAAAAATGGCTATTTATTTAACATTACAATTGGCAGATGTTATCCATTTATTTATTTATTTATGTATAGCTTATATTGAAACATATGGAACAAATTATAAATTTTAATTATTAATATAAGTCGAAATTATGCGTTAATAGTGAAACTAAATGCCGCTCCTTATCTTGACCAAAACAGTTTCTTTTTTTATAGCTTCGCGCTATCTCCCGCACATAGCAGCGTAGGCAGAGGGAACCTGAGAACCTAGTGTTAAGACACTCCGTTAACCGAAACAACTAAAAATAAATTTAAACATCATCATTTCCCTAAGCTTAAATTGAATCCATAACCATAAAATCAACCAATAACGTCACATGTTCTCAAACTATATAATTCCTTTTACGGAACGGAACGGAATTGTTGAAAGAGAACGGAGTGTCTTAACACTAGGTTCTCTTGTTCCGTCTGCCTACCCGTATATATGCGGGATATAGTGTGAAGCTAAAAAAATCCCTTTTATATTTAAATATCACGTGAACAACGTCTGCCGTGGCGCAGAGGCACACAAGCGTGCGACTGTAAACGCGACTGGTTGTGGGTTCGATTCCCATTCCAGGAAATGTAAAAGCTTAATATATTCATTTCTTGGTTTTGGTAACAAGGCAAAGCGCGGCGTTGAGTTTCGCCAATCAGTACGCAATGCTTTATTTAGGCTGAAAGTGGGGAACGAAGTGTCTCATCACTAGATTTCAAGGTTCCCTCTGCCTACCCTGCTATGAGCGGGATACAGCGTGAAGCTAAAAAAAAAATATTTGAACAACGTTACTTTAAAATAGACAATGTACGGACGCACGTATTGACATTTTTCCACTCCGCTAATGCTGAATATACGATTATTCTAACAACGTATCGATTCTTGCTCAGACGCTTTATACAGATCACATACGCTATTAATATATTTATTTAAGTATATTTATATAAAAAACAACATGGATAACCTGGGCTTCGAGTATGACGAAGTGCCGCGTAGTGATGTTGAAAGTTTGCAAATGTTGCAACATCTCTCTGTTAATGATGTACCCGATTGTAATGCTGTTAAATGGTAAGTCTTTGCTTTTTGCAATTTTTTTATTATTTTACTTACTTATCTTCACGCTGTCCCTTAGCGTGTAGTCAGAGAGAACGTTATTTCTTCTCTGAAGGGCAGAGAGTAGAGAAATGTATCTTGTTCTGTTAATTATTTTAATTGAGAATAATTCATTTAATATTATATTTTAACCGGTTTTTATATATTTATTTATTTATACTTTATTGGACACCACAAAATAAGTGAACACAACAAATAATTACAATAAAAGATGAAAGTGAGGTACAAAAGGCGGCATACACATACATACATATCTTCACGCTGTATCCCGCATATAGCAGGGTAGGCAGAGTGAACCTAGTGTTAAGACACTCCGTTCCCCCCTTTCCTTTTCTGTATGTATGTATATCCTATACGATATTTAAAAGAAGATCTTAATAATATGTTATTAATTAGTTATGTTTAAGGTAAATATCGATAAATGATCAGTTAACCAATAAAAAGCAGTTAAATCTAGTATCTACAATTATACCTACTCTAGGAACACTAGAAGGCAAGAATCGATTTAGAAATCAACAATCATTTTTTATTTTCAATTAATAAATATTCCAACGCCTGTCGTGGCGCAGAGGCACAAGCGACAAGAGGTAAACGCGACAAGTTGTAGGTTCGATTACCACTCCAGGAAATTTAGAAAGTGGGAGGCCGTCTTCCACTCAATTCGAGATATTGCGTGTTAAGAAGTGGAACTCAACGCTGCACTTTATCTTACTAAAGGGAAGAAATGTAAAAATTATTTAAAAATAATTATTCCGCCGAGTGGTAATCGAACCCACGACATTTACAGACGCTTTCCCACTGCGCCACAATAAGAATAATATAATAAAAATAGTTATAAAAAGTAGCTACGCTTCATTCTGTATAGCAGGGTAGTCACAGAGAACCTAGTGTTGAGACACTCCGTGCGCCACTATAAAAAGATTATAGCTATGGCAATGTCAGTAAAGTATTACTTACTTTACTGAGATAAACATGGAAAATAAAGTATAATTTCATACTAGAATATTAAGAAAAGACATAAAAATTCATTCATTTAATTAAGATCTCCGCCCTCTAATAAAACGCATTATAAAGTCACATTATTACCAATATCTCAAAAACTACTTATTAGTTCTTTTTTTAACTTCACGCTGTATCCCGCATATAGCAGGATAGGCAGAGGGAACCTAGTGTTAAGACACTCCGTTCCCCACTTTCCGCCGAATTGAGGCATTGCGTGCTGAGTGGCGGAACTACACGCTGAAACGGTATTTGTTCTTAACTATCAGGAAGACCCTAAATTTAAATGGGACCACATCAGAAGCAATAGCTATCATATGAATAAAAGAATCATCAAAATTGGTTCACCCAGTAAAAAGTTATGCGTATAACACATATAAAAATACAATCGAATATAACCTCGTCCTTTTTTAATGTCGGTTAGTAAGAAAAAGTTAATTCGTTACTCTGATACAAAGTGCCATTAAAAAGAAATCTATACATAAATACGTGAGGCAAAAACTTTGGCACACTTTGTTTATATCTCTATAGTATATGGTTTTTTAAATAATGCA
>JAKGSA010000014.1:348405-411793 GCA_033558755.1 Philaethria dido | reverse complement strand
CATGTTTATATAAAGTGACATATACGACACTACGCAATGCGTTATTAACGCATTTACGGGGACACTAGTTAAGTTAATAACACACATAATTATAAAGAATAAAAAACCTGACTGAACCAAATCTTCAAATTTAGCAAGCAAATACAAATAAAGTAAGCTACAAAAGCTAGTTATGTGTTATATATTTGAAATGTGCTAATTAAATCCTTTCATTTGGTACCACACATGGTACTCATCAATGATTTTTTTTGTTTTTATTCATGACGTAATTGCCTCTAGAGGACCCCATATTGAATTAAGAGTGACGTCACATATCTAAGAACACTTGGAGTATCAATACCTATCTAACGTCACCTTAATTATATAATTCGGTCCAGGGGTTTGGAAAATATGAGGTAATAAAGAATATTACAAACATACATGATCTCTGACAGTCGGGTAATTAAAACTCTTTGTTTGAATTTTTTTTTTAGCTTCACGCTAGTAGTGTAACCAGAGGGAACCTGAGAACATAGTGTTAAGACACTCCGTTTTCTTACAACAATGCCGTTTCTCATTTTCCGCCAAATTGAGGCATTGCGTGCTGAGTGACGGAACTCAACGTCACGCTTTGCCTTGTTGCCAAACCCAGAAAATGAAAACACTTATATTTCCTGGAGTGGAAATCGAACCCACAACCTGTCGCGTTTACAGTCCCACGCTTGTGCCTCTGCGCCACGACAGGGGATAAAATTCGATAAAAGTAAAATAAGCATTTGTATATGAAATATGAGAACTGTAATAAAATAGTGAAGCTTAATCAAGTTTTAATCTATAAGTATTGTCTTACTATTTATTTCTCAGGACTGTCTACTATATGATATCATGCACATTCAGGTTTCACTGTTGAAGAAATGTCTAAGCAAAATTTTTATCTACTATTCGATACTTAGCATTCCTATGAATCTATATATATAATATATACATACATAGCTTCACGCTGTATCCCGAATATAGCAGGGTAGGCAGAGGGAACCTAGTGTTAAGATACTCCCTTCCCCACTTTCCGCCGAATTTAGACATTGCGTGCTAAATGGTGGGACTTAACGCCGCACTTTGCCTTGTTACTAAACCCAATAAATGAAAAATTCCACTTCCAGGAGTGGGAATCGAACCCACAACCTGTCGCGTTTACAGTCGCACACTTGTGCCTCTGCGCCACGATAGGCGTTATACATAATATTACAAATTACTTACTAACATTACAAATGTAAGTTTGCTTGTTACACTTTCATACCAAAGCTACTTAACCAATTATCATGAAACTTTTACAAATATTCTTATGAGGTATTGAAAAGGACATAGGATATTTCAATTACTGGATAACACATACGTACGTAAGTTATTGAAGAAGGGTGATAACTGATTTGTTAATCTCTCACGCGAAAACTATTAAACGAATCTAGATGAAAGTTTACAGTAATTTAACTTATATATCACAATGTTATTGTGATCTATTAGATCATAGAGTATGATTTATAAAAATTGGTCCATTATAATATTATGTGTAATTGGTCCTTTTTTTTTTTCTTTTTTTTTTAACTTCACGCTGTATCCCGCATATAGCAGGGTAGGCAGAGGGAACCAGAGAACCTAGAGTTAAGACACTCCATTCTCTTTCTACAATTCCGTTCCCCACTTTCCGCCGAATTGAGGCATTGCCTGTTGAGTGGCGGAACCAAACCCAAGAAATGAAAATACTAAATTTTACATTTCCTGTAGTGGGAATCGAACCCACAACCTGTCGCGTTTACAGTCGCACCCTTATGCCTCTGCGCCACAACAGGCGTCCATAATATGACGATAAGTATCTAATGTGCAATATTTATAGATATAGAAATATTATTTAATAATTTTGATTACTCATCATAACTAATCTTCTTTCTTATCTAACTTAAACTTAATTATTCTATTACTAGATTTTATTGTGTCTTTATTATTTAAATTTTGCTGCAGATTTCATTTACTTCATTTATTTTTGTATTAAATAAAATATAGAAAATTGCAAACACAAGCATTTTAAGTTCGTATAATCTTAACGCAAGAATTATGTCATACGAAACATTAAAACGTAGATAAATAATAAAATATTTAGATGCTATTCATATTACCTGTTTAATAAATGTAAATACATACTAAACACGTTTTACTAGCTACTAGCAGTTACCCGTGACTTCTCTCGTGGTCAATGCCAGTCCATACTACATAATATAGCGCATAGTGCGTATATGCGCTCATTTGAAGGTTTTGAAGTAGATAGATTTTCTAATTTTTTGATAAATAATCATGTCTGCCAATTTTTTTTAATATTAAAGTATCTTATGTCTCTTTTTATTACCTCTAAGCATATGTGTACAATGTTTCATGATAATCGGTTGAGTAGTGAAAGCGTAACAAACAAACTTACATTTATATTTATAATTTTAGTAATGATTATGTTAATTATTATCTTTATATATAAAAATGAATGTTTGTCTGTATGTCCTTTATAGAATCGTGAACCATGCATTTGAACATCTAATGATCTTTAGCAAATTTGTTATGCATGAACCCGCGAAGGTACGGCCAATTTTCAACAGTTGGCGCCACACATTTTTTTCGAAATTAACAAAATCATTAAAATTACTCAAAATGATTTGAATATTTGTATATAATGTCTTTCCTTCAAATGTATTTTTGGTGGCGTAGAAACGCGCGCAGAGTACAGCTATATAATTTAAACATTTTACAATCGGGTGTTACCATTACTTCATTATTAACGCCATCTATATTTTTTTCTGTGAACGTCTTTCTTTGACGTGGACAGTCTATGAAGTATTTTGTAAGTCCTTTATTTTGTTAAAATAAAATTTTCGTTGGATGGCGCTACTTGTAATAAATAACTACATTTTCTTTATAATGTAAATATATGTAAATATAATAATTTTATTTTTGTACAATATACTAAAATTAATTTAATATATACATTTTTTTTAATTATAAAGTTTTATAATGATTTTTGTTATTAATTATTGTTAATTGGAGAGATTTTTTTTAAATTCTTATTAAATTTAGAAAATAATTAATAATTAATTTTAAGAAGCGGTAAATTTAAATTTATTATTTTATATGTAATCTTTTACAAATATTATTTATTCTACAATAACCTTCAAACGGAACTATAGTAATGGCAACACTTATGTTATTCCATTTTCAACAAAACAATTTAAACATGAGAACCCAATTATTTTATATATAAGCGGTTTATTTAATTAACACATATTGTATTAAGTAATATTACGACACTAATAACAACGTAACTGTCATCCATTACTTATTTTTAGTTTCCAGCTAAATAAACAGGTAAAAAACGACAATTTTATTAAAAATATTCTACATTTCTTTATATAGCTTCATTTATAATTTTTAATTTTTAACTTTTTGTATATTAGCACGGTTATATTCGCGGTGTAATATAACTTCCCGGGCTTAAATTGAATAATTGACGTGTTTGTACGCGCATGCGTGTTCTGTTCGGTGAGAAGTGAGCTGCGAAGGCGAGGACCGAGGTTGGTTTATTTCCTCTGGCACTCCACTCCGCACTCGTCGGGACTAGCATCCGGTCCAGTGTCTTGTTGCAGTGCATTCGCTAACATCGCTACCTGCCTACCAACTACATAAACTACACAAACTTACACCAAACTACCGGTAAGTCATACAAAGTTTAAATTTTAAACTATTATATTATTATTAACCGCCTTCTTTAACCAGCATGCTGAGCGAGATCACGTAACTTTACTTTTGGAGGGACATTCAAACTTTTATCATTTTTGTTATTTATATTTACTTTTTTTAACACAACTAATTGCACAAATTTTCTTTTATTTATCTTTTTGTTTTTAATGCAATTAAGTCGGTATGGAACAAGAATGGCAGAAATATGGTTCTATCAACTCCCTCGAACAGGGCATGCAAAATATGTCATTAACAAATAAAAAGAATAAGAGTGTCCGTCGTGTAATCCGTTTCAAGGGGAAGGCTAGACGTCGCCTCTTACCCCTTTTCAACCAATGTTTAATACACAACACTTTGAAAAAGTGAGTAAATGCACTTTAACAAACTTTATTTATTATTTTAATGCACATACTAACATTTACATTTCATCGTAGCTTAGTATTATGAAGCTTTGTATATTTTATGTTATTAGATTTTGCATTTTGTATATCTTAATGCGCTATTTCAGAGAGACGAGCTTAGAGAAGGCTGAGCATATCAAAGACAAAATGCCTACCGCCAACTCTGAAGAAACTGCTCTACTGAGGTAAGCCGCTGACTTAGTGTTCATAGTTAACTTTGGAATGGTATACATAGAATTGTTTTCTCTTTTGTTAACTTTCTATCTTTTGCTGTAAAGTAGTTTTTTAGATATTTTTTTTTCATGTGACCTTATGTATTGCACATTATTATGAAATCTTATTAGTTTTACAATGTTGACTTACTTTTACTATATAATCTGGGAAATATTTTTTAAATTATTTGTCCTGGTTTACAAAACCTTATAAATATTATGTTAATCCTAATTATTTTCATTCAAACAATTTATTGAAATTAACCTATTTCTTTAACTTAAAAAAAAATCTCCATTATATTAAACCTTTTTACTTCTCCTGTGACTGTCAAATTGATTTTGACACATATACACACATTTTTTTTTGACACATATTTTTTTATTAAACTAAAAAAAACCCTGCATTATTGTATACTTAACTTTTTTAATTCTCTTCTAACCGTCAGATTGATTTTGACACATTTTATGCTGGGCAGCACTATATTTCTTTTTACTTTATTTTTTTTTGTGTGCACAGCATGCACCACCAAAGTAGATTCAAGATGGCGGTGGTATAAAAACCATCAGTAAAGCCAGCGCCATCTTTGATCGACTTATATAACAATAATTGTGGGTACTTTTAGATTTCGACAACCATCTTGGTTCAACTTAACCACACGTAATATAACGAGCACTTAACACTTGCACGATTGAACATAAAATCGATTTTTAATTATAATCGGGTTTTTTTAATATGAAATATTTCTAAGGATTTTCCGGTTTTTAATCTACACGGATAATATTTGTATGTGCGGTGATATTTATTAAATATTCATAGGTTTATGCTCAGCGAATAAATTTATTTGACTGTGCGTGCGTCTTTATTTCAGTCGTCACGAGACCATATATAACGTTATATATGAAAAATTATGTTTCTAAAGTAAACTTATTTTGTCCTTCGCCATTATGTAAAGTATTTTTTTTTTCTAATAACCGAGAATTTAAAACGTACTGAGAGAAACTACCGAGTACCTCTACACTTAAAAAATCGATTGCACACCTTATCGATAACCCGACACTCAATTTTGCATGTTGGGTACAGCACTTAACTTTTTTTTAAATAAAAATTCGGACAAGTCAAGATCTCTAAACGATCATAAACGGTGTTTTGTAAATGATCATTGCAAAGTAATTTTCTGATAACATCTTGACAGTACAACAATGTTGCTGAAGTATAGAAGATAATATACTTTTTTTAAATGTTCTCTTTATATGTATATACTTAGAAACGCCTACTGCGAGTTTAGAGACTGGAGAATTTCCTAAAACGAGATAATTTGTGCTTTCGTCTATTGAAACTACAGCGTCTTTAGTTATGTATCCGATATTGAACCAAAATACGTTATTTAACTTAAAAAATACTTTGTGAATAACTACAATATACTTAATGGGTGGGCGTCGATATAAGATTCCATAATGAATATTCTAATATTCAAATTATTACATATGTGTCATAATTCATTAACATGGTTGTTTAGCTTCCCACATTATACCTAAGATTATTTATAAAGCTGTTCTAGCTAAGAGGGAAAAAATCTAGACTAATTACTCAGGTGCAGGCAGACGCAGTGTGCCCACCTAATTGCGTTAGCCAACAGAGTGTAACACGACACTTGTTTTTTTTTTTTTTATAACGTATAAATAGTTTACTCAATGAGCTCGTTTTATAGAATATAGTAGACAATTATCGCACCATTAGTATTATAGCGAATCTATTTTAAAAAATACATTTTTGGGAAACGTCAAATAAAAAATTGTATATTTAAGATTTTTGATAAAAAAAAAGATATTCGTTTTTTAAATTATATTTTAATTTATATTCTTGTTTTAATCAAAGTAGATAAAGATCGTTGTCTTAAGTCCTTTTGTGGCAATAAATTAAAATTATGACGTTTTTTATTAGGTCCTTATAATTCAAAGGTGCGATATTTACTATAGGTCGTCCTCTACTCTGATAATAATCTCTGGTGATAATAGTCTCTGGTGAGAATATTTAGTCTTTCTATCGAAATAAAAGTTTTAATATTTAGGTTTTAATATGGAGAATTATCACGGAACGCTTAATATCGGTATTTTATCGGTATTATATAGTTGTTTTACCGTTATCGTTTAAATATTCGAAGCACGTATGAAGTTGTACCGGGATGGTTTGTATGCATTGACTTGGAACAGAACATTGATATTTTCTTCTTCTATCTTGGTGTCCTGTCCTATTTTGGTGTACTATTTCTCTCTTGGCTCCATTACTGTTCTTTCAGTTTACATGGATGTCATATGTCATATAAATGTTTAGTAGTTAGTGTTATTGTACTTAATTTTAAGTCAAATTATTAAATTATAGGTAAAATGTGTCTGGTGGTTTTATTAAAAAAAAAGTATTTATTGAGGAAGTGCCACTTTCGAATCCTGATTGAGGACGAAAGTTAATTGTTGCTTTTATTTTATCTGTGGTCTGCCATCAGTGGTCTAGAAAAAATGAGGAACTTGCGCAATCCAGAAAATAAAATAGTAACTTAAATGGAATATTACGTAAATGTAACAATTTAATTTAATATACTTAATTATAACTATTGAAAATTATGGTACTTGTCAACATTTTGCTGTACCTTGTTGTTTTTTCTCGTGTTAAGAAACACAAGGCAGCCGCCGTTGGGACGTCCATCATACCAACTCCTGGTGACGGATAAAGGCGCAACGATCCTTCATCCGATAAGGTCCTTTTTATAAATTGTAATTTATATAAAACATACAGTTATTACATATATTCTTGTATGTAATGACTGAAATTCTAAACCAAACGGTATTGGTCATGTTGATATTTTGATTAGGTCTGTCCAATTGTGTAAGTACCCTTAAAATTGTTAACTTGCAGTATAAGTCAATGAAGTGGGAATCGGTACTATATACCCACATATTCATTTCTAATATACCCACTATTATAGAAAATTAACAATAATTTTATCATTGTATTAAATTTCATTAATAAATTAATATGAAATTAGAGAACAAAAACCAAATTCAGTTGAAGTAGAATTTTCATAGAAACGGACAGCCCTAACTTAAATATTTATACGTCGTTACTAGTAATTGATCCATGACTGATACCACATTATATTATATACGTTATACATATAATTATGAATAATATTTTTTGTTATGAACTTGCTAAGACGTAATTATATATATAACGTTATAATATTAAAGAATCTAGATAGAGCATTGCTAAAAATGAAAAATAAAAATCAAATTCGTGTAACAGTTTCCAAAATTCGATAAAAAAATTGGCACAATCATATAAAACCTAAGGACTTATCTTTGAAAAGTATAATTTATTACATATACATTTTTACACATCAATCATTTGAAACATGGATAATGACATTACACTTTCAACTGCCACGCGTTGTATTATCAAAACGTGTCCTACCGACGCATCCATACTATCTATTAGGCTTCACTAGTCTAAATTTGAAAAATTTTACTATTATTATAGATATCATTTTAGAAAACTTAAATTTCAATACAAAAAATACTTATTTTTGATTTTTTCTATTGGGTCTGTAACAAAAATGATCAATTCTGAGATATCAAATTGGTTATACTGTTGTGACTGCGACGCTGGGTACACATATCCTATATTATATATTACCATAGAATACAAAATTGCCATAAAACGCGTGGCAGTTAAAAAATATAGTTTACTAATTACAGTAGAAACAGCGCAGCTCCATCTAGATATAGATGTGTAGAGTACCTATATCAATAGAAATATTAATTTGTCCCCAAGTTTTTCCTTAATTTTTGTCCAAATATATATATATTTTTAAAATATTATATGCTTTCGTTTGTAATGTCGAGGAAAGTTATAAATGGTTATTATAATTAGTAATACAATAATCGGATGAACAACAAACAGAATTGTTTTTATCAATCCGCTATATTGAATCTCGATATTTTTCCTAATTATTTATACAAAAAATATAAAAATACGTACATGTTCTATTAAAACATAAGTGCTTAAATAGACGTGAGGGTAGGAGGAAAGAAGTCAGATAATTAGACGTTAATATTCTTAAAACAATTGTTTGTCTTCAAATAATTTTACGATCCGTAAAACTAATATTTTGCTTTGTTTAAACAAATACTTATATAATATTCATTTTAACCATATCGTTGAAAAATACAAAAAATCACTAAGCAATTTAAACTGGATCTTTGAAAATAGTGATTTCATTGAAAATAGACAAGATCAGCATAATTGAGCAACAGAGAAGAAAAGCATGAAAGTGTATACGCTGCATTAAATATAAAGAAATATTGCATGAAGTTATAGCTTTAAAACATATATCGCACCTTTATAATTATACCTGATCTATTTAAAAACAATCATTTTTCGGGAAACATCAATATATATTTGTACGTTAAAGGTTTTTGGAAAAAAAAAATTTTTTTTTTAAATTATATTTCAATGTATACTTGTTTTAATCAAAGTCGATAAAGATCCTTGTCTTAAATCGTTTCGTGGCAAAAAATCAAAAGCATGATTTTTTTCATTAGGTCCTTATAATTCTAAAGGAGCGATATTGCGAAAATATTTATGTAGTCTGTGGATTAACTAATCGCTGCAAAAAATGGGACATTTTGAAAATTTCTTTGTATGACGTAGGCATAATTTTCCTAAAAGATAAGGCCCATCAAAATAAGGGAACAGAACTAACTACACTAACTAAACCACCAGAACAATTGTATTCTACAGACGACGAAATATGCAGACATGTCTGAAGATATCCAGACATCCTAAATATTTGAGTTACCAAAAAATATTTGTCATTGTTAAACTGTTACAAGGAAGATTTTAAATGAAGCAATATTTGAAATAACTTATACTCCTAGAATTGCACTTGTATATTAAAAAGGGGTATGAAGAATGAACGTGAAATATTTTGCAAAATGTAACGGAAACGAAGTGCTTTCCTCAATTCCAAGCTTTTTCCTAAATAGCAGAGTGTCGAGACACTCCGTCTTTATGTGCTTTTCGTACTATTGATATCAATTTACTACTTTTCGTGCAATGACTTCTGGAAGTTGCTAAACAATAGACATTTAGGACGTCAAAGCAAGAATTTTTACGTCATTAGATCATTATGAAGAATATTTGAAAACTACGAGTTGAAAAAATAAGTTTTATTTTGGTTTATTCCAAATTATTTTTTGTATTTATATTTGATTGTTATATTACTTATTAAAAAAATCACAGTAATAACATGGTTTTTTAAATTGCACACTGTATTCCGCACATAGCAGGAAAGGCAGAGGGAAGTGTTAAGACACTCCATTCCCGGAAGATTTCCGATTCACTTTCCTCCGAATTAAGTCATTGCGTGATAATTGGCGGAACTCAACGCCGCGATTCGCCTTGTACCATAACATGTCACCTTTCTTTGATATTTCCTTACCAAAAATCGTCAGTCTGTATGCGTCTATTATTTTATATATATAACGTTTCTTTCCACCTGAAGGATTTGAAATTTTGTGAAATATGCATTTCTTATTCGTATTGAGCGTAAGCTGACAAGTTACGTGTTTAACACCGACGCGGCGTCAGGGATTGTTCGCGGAAATGGCGTGTTGCGAATGCATTTATGTGGCGATATTTTTTATAGATAACCATAGGTCATTTGTTATATTTGCTTTTTTAAGCGTGTGTCTAAACTTTATAAATCAGATAATAAAAAGCTAAAGGCTAAATTATTTTTCAAATAATTATATATTCGTTTAATGAATGTAACTTCTACGTCTTTTCTATCTTCTTAAGTAAGTTAAGACACTCCATCTTCCATGTTTCGCTCATTTTCAGTAATTATGTGATGTGTGGCGCAATCTAACGCCGTGTACTATCTTATTATGTTGTTAACAGGCACAAGATCGAATTCGCCACTATCTTGTGTAGGTCAGACGTTTCTCATTTGTGCCATGATAGTGCCTGAAATTTATGGCCAGAAATATGTAGGTACATAATAAACAACGTTAGCAAAATATGTTTACATATTTTGAAAGCTTTGAGTATATAGAATTAGAGAAGCTTATAAGCTTTTAGTGGGACTTGGTAAAATGGTATGAATATTAAAGAGCACTACATAAGAGGACGACTCAAAAGGTTTTTCAATCTGTAAAACGTTTCATATGAAAGTCAGGAAATAAATATATATCAGAAATCGGTGTGAAAACTTATGTGCTTTTAAAAGCTTAAAGCTTGCCCGCTTTGTGGATTACACGGGGGACGGTCGGATGGGCGTGCAGGTATTTACTATTGGGGGTACTTCAATGCGGTTTTCACAATGGGACTTATGTTTATTGAATTTTATGGATTTATCATATTTTTGTTGTACAAATATTTACTATTTTAAAATACAAATAAGTTTCTCGTTTTTAGTATATTATTTTAGGACTATTACTCAAATTTTTGCTTTAAACCTAATTTCAAGTTATTTCGTGTTGAATGATGGAACTTAATGTCACACCCTATCAAATTAAACCGAGGTAACGATTTTTTTACGTTTACAAACAGCTCATGTGAGTGGACATTGGTTCTAAAATCATTCCAAATATCCAAAGTGACTTAAACACGTTTATAACGCTAATATGTTATTAGCATGTTTAAGCACCCCCGTATAGCAGGGTAGATAAAGAGAACCCATTATCAAAACACTTCGTTCTCTGCTTTCTGCTCTCTGCTCTCTCTCACTTTCTGCCCAGAAGAGGTGATCCAAACCGATAAATCAATAGACTCACTGCGCCACGATGGCCTCAATATAATTCATTAATTTTGCCAAAAATCAATTTCTCCAACGATTTATTTATTTAAAATATTTAGTATATTTTAGTTTATCCAACATTTGCCTCGTAATAGTCCGGAAGAAACCTATTGCGTTTGTATCCTAGGGATAACAATCTAACTCAATAACCCTGTTTGAAGCATTGCCCGAGGAGCCTCGTGTGGACTGCGGTCCTCACGAATGCACACTATTCACGTTTATACGGCACGTCTACGTCGCTCCTGCACATATTGAAAATAAATAAAAGGAATTTACAACTGAGCTCAAGAATATTTGTTCTTTGAATAAGAAATTGCGCTTCGGCATATGTTATTCGTAAAGCTTTCGTTTTTACGTTACTTTGTCTTTGTGCATATTTTGGATGCGAGGTGTTCGGACAATTAGATATAAGTGTAGTTTTTTTTATTTACCTTCTTTTAGCGCCAATTCCCCAGTGGCTTTTGAGCTTTATCTAAGCTTTTGACATTATCTTTTATCTAACTCACGGCGAAATGAAAGAGGTTTCCAAGATAGTATTAGATTTATAAATTAAACATCAATTGATAAGAAAGGATTTTAAAAAGAATTAAAATAATCTTAACTAGCTGCAATAACTTTGTTTGCCATAAAAGGTAAAATCCCGTTTCTCTAATAAATTTCGAAAAATTCTCACTTGGTGCTCCACTACACTCTTCAAGTAATTGTTTTTTTTTTCAATTCAGCCTTCTAAGACCAATAGCTCCGGCTGTACATTATCAGTCAGCTACTATACATACAGGTAATTGTGGCACAGGTAATATTAAAATGTACAATTTTTACCACTTTTTGTGATACCTTTCATTATATCGATGCCTTGATTAAATTTTACAGAAGCTTTTAAACGCTCTCAGCGATGCGGAAGGCTCACAATGCTCAAAGAATGCCATCACCCGTTTAATTGCTTCAGCTTATGACGTTGTAGTGCTCAACTCTGTACTGGAAATATTGTCAAGAGGATCCTTGTCTTTTTTATTGATATCAGTTATAGTGTGTATAGTGACTTTAATAGTGTTACTATCTATATAAATACGCGAAGGAAACTTTGGATCACTCTCCTGCGTTGGGTTCTGCCACTCAGCACGCAATGCCTCATTTTGGCGGATAGCGGGAAACTGAGTGTCTTAACACTAGGTTCTCGGGTTCCCTTTACTTACCCTGCTATATGCGGGATACAGCGTGAAGCTTAAAAAGACATCTTAATTATTGATTTCTCTTGTAACAAAAATATTGAAAACAGAAATTAATGAGTTTTTATTTGACATTCATTTCTAAATCTATAAATAAATCACAAAACACCATAAACATGTGTAAAAGCTTTGTATATTCGCACGATTTTTGTAGAATTTCTAAGAAATTTTCTCATTAAGGTAGTTATAAGCGTGCAAGACGTAAACTTTGTTCAGATGTTTATGCTCCGACCTTGACTGAGTTTCTCATAGTCCCACTCGCTATTACTGTTGCGTCCAGAAAGTTATTCAACATTCCTAATTACTTCGGCATATTGCACTAATCTATATATTTTATACTAGCTGTTACCCGCGGCTTCGCTCGCGTGGTCAATGACCACCCATACTACACACTATGGTGTATAGTGCGTATATGAAGTATTTGATTTTCTATTTTTTTGACAAACAATCATATCTGCCAAAAAAATTTTATTTGTAATAAAAAGTATATATACTTTCTAAAATATTTTAAATCGAGACAAAAAAGAAATCCGAAGAATCACGAAGAGCGGTGTTGAGTTCCGCCACTCAGCAAGCAATGTCTTAATTCGGTGGAAAGTGGGGAACGAAAATCTTGGTACAACGGAGTGTCCTAACGCTAGGTTCTCAAGTTCCTTCTGCCTAACTTGCTATGTGCGAGATACAGCGTGAAACTTACAAGAAAAAAAATAATAGGTTGCACTCCGGGAGTGCCGGCAGAAGTGATAACTATCATGGCAGAGTAGGTAACGTACAGAAAGATTCAAACACTACAAAAAATCAAGAGAGACCAACAACTCATTGAGGAGATTTATCAATTGTGTTAAAACAATTACGTGATATCCTTTGCAAACGATCACCAAAACACCTCTTGATTTTATTTCTATAATTAATAGATTGTCTATGTTTTCCTTCAATTGTCAAAGTACCTTACGAAATTTCGATCAGGTCACTTGTCCTGACGCGAGCTTAACATTTTTTATCCATCACAAAAAGTACACTACGCCGCTAGAGAAGTTTTCATTTCAAAAACTGTATCTAAATAATCTAACATTTAGCTACATTTGTATATATATAGGGTAAGTTAAAAGCGTGATCCGTACTCATATGTGGAATGAGGTCATCGTGAAACAAAGATTCTTTCAAACACTTACGCTTATTGTATATGCATTTGCATCGTGCATTCTAAATGTGCATTCTCCTAGGTCCTATTGTTTAAGTATTAAAGTGGAGGCAAGGATTTTGGATTTTTAACCTATTTTAAAATATGTGAAATTTATTCGATTCACACTCCAGGAAATGAAAATTTTAAATAATATATAGTATTTTTATTTCCTGGGCTGGTAACAAGGCAGAGCGCGGCGTTGAGTTCCGCCACTTAGCACGCAATGCTTCAATCCGGCGGAAAGTGAAAAACGCAATTGTTGTAAGAAAACGGAGTTTCTTAACACTAGGTTCTCTGGTTTCCTCTGCCTACCCTGCTATGTGCGGGATACAGCATGAAGCTAAAAAAAATAAAAAATAAATTGAATGCCTAATCCTGGCGTAGCGATAGTGTCTGTTTGTAAAGGCCAGTGATTGTCGGCTTGATTGGTATTAGGAGGAGTTATTAAATTTTAACTATTCCCCCCCACTTGTACGGTAAATTACGGCGTTGAATTACGCCAATCAATCGCAATGTTTTAGTTTCTGGTAGAAAGTTGAGAGCAGAGTGTCTTCGCACTAGTTATTCGCTGACTATTTTTGATATATGATTCGGTATCAGACGGAAACTGAAGAACGGAGTGACTGTAGGTTGTCTCCGACTACCCTGCGGGTTAAAAAGCGAAAACTAATTTACATTTTTGTCCTGAAGTATCATTTTTTATGTTTATCCTACTAATGTAATTTCAACGCTTCCACAAGCAACCAGTAACTTAGCATATGAGTGTGGACAATCTGCTACCTCAAGTTAGCAACTGTAATCCTAATATGTACTGCAAATTATTGTATTTATAGCAAACTAACTCGAATATGTCTATAGTTAAAGATAAATTTAAAATATAATTTATTCCAATAATTAATTAAAATTGTAACAGAAAATCCACTTCAAATAAGATGCGCTCACCTTAAAGTAAAATTACGAATAACTCTAAAACTACTCGTCACATCTTAACGAGATTCAAATGGGACAACTTCAGAGTCATTAGAATCTCTAGCTATCATTTATAAAGAGAATCATCAAAATTGGTTCACCCAGGTTATGTGGTAACACATATAAAATACAACCATATTGGGAACCTTCTCCATTTTATGAAGTAGGTTAAATAGAATTTTGCATCGAATCGAATAAAAATAAAGTTTCCACCGCCTCGGGAGGCAGTTCTGCTAAGAAGTTCAAGTTGTTCTTTTTTTATTTTTTTAGCTTCACGCTGTATCCCGCATCTAACAGAGTAGGCAGAGAGAATCTGAGGACCTAGTGTTAAGACACTCCGTTCCCCACTTTCCGCCAAATATGAAAATTATATTTTTAATATGTAATAGTAACTTAGTGTTAGTAAGTTAGTAATTAAGTATTAAATCCCAAATTGAATTCCAATGATCTTAATTCCACACATTTTGTTCTTTTAAATATTCTTGGACATACTAAAAAGGTTTATGTACAAGAATTAAGATTAGTTTTACAGTTACTTTAAATTTATGTAATGTATTTTTCACGTCACGCCTTTCTGGCATAGCAGGGTAGCCAGAGAGATCTTAGTTTTAAGACACTCCGTTCTCCACTTCCGGCCTAAAATCGAGATATTAATCGTAGTGCTTGACGGAAGTCAACGTCACATTTTGTCTTACTAGATTGGGGAAAAATATTAGATTTTTTTTTAGCTTCACGCTGTATCTCGCACATAGAAAGGTAGGCAGAGGGAACCAGAGAACCTAGTGTTAAGACGCTCCGTTCCTCTCTTTCCCCCGCATTGAGGCATTGTGTGCTGAGTGGCGGAACTAAATGCCGCGCTTTGCTTTGTTACCCAGGAAAATGAAAATCCTAAAGATTATTTCATTCTTTGGAGTGAGATCGAACCTACAACCTGTCGCGTTTATAGTCGCACGCTTGTGCCTTTGCGTCACGACAGGCCACAATATTAGAAATATAGAAATTATTTCCTCAAGTTAGCATGGAATCCACAACCAATTTAATTTACACTCTGAAGTCCCAATGTACCTAATTAGTTGATATTTCTAAATATTTTTTAAAATTCAAGTGAATATAGTGTAGGTGCAACGAATTGAAACTACCAATGTCCCTGGCCTGGACCTGGCTCAGTGCCAGAGACAGCGGTCGATTCCACCCCAGAGCGGGATACAGTGGATCTTCTACCTTCACATGAGGGTGGGGTCTAGGGAGACCCCGAGGGTTGGGGGTAGCAAGACTTAAGTATTCATGCCGTAGTACCGATTTCACACTCAAATTCATATATATCAAAATGTCTTTGAAATATTTTCCACGTGTGTTGAGATTTTAAAATGAATTTTATTTGAATTTTATTTTTATGACAATTTGTAGGGGATTTTATGTGATATATACATCTTATTTATAACAAGATTTGAGTATTGTTATCTTTTTAATTCTTGTCAGTAAGATTTGAAGAGGCCATCATGTCGTAGTGGGACATTGTCTGACTGAAAACGCGATTAGTTGTGGATTCGATTCCCATTAGGGGACGGGATTATATTTAAATTATATTCATTTCCTCGCTCTGGTAATACAAGCATGGTGTTTAGTTACTATACAATAAATTAATTCCGGCGAAAACTGAAGAACGAATTGTCCGTATATAAGGTTCTCTACTACTCTGCTATACTAGAAAAGGCGTGTTCACTTTCAACCGTTTTTGTAATATGAGAATAATTTGTGCCACACAACTAAGTATATCTTTAATTAGGGTGACAAGCGTAGAACGAAGTGCCTTAACACTAGGCCCTAACAACCCTCCGCCGAGGTTTTCACGGAAGATTCGGGAGTTCCCGTGGGCCTCGGTCAGTGGCGGTAGAGGAGCACCGTTAGGTTTTAGTGGGTATATGGACGGCCTCTTTACAGCCGTCCGGAGTCCCACATAACCCGTCCTGAGTCCCCGATCGGACGGGTATCTGTAACAGATTTTCTCACGTTAAAAAAAATAAGAAATGGCTAATAATATATTTATTTAATGTCACAAATTAAAATAACTTAAAACGACATTTAAAATACATAGCGCGTGACAAAAGTTATTTAAACAGGCTGCTTCCAAATAAAACTGCTGTAACGTATGTGACTATCTTAGTCCAGCTAAGCCTGTTAAGGGTTAAGCTCGTCTGGATACAGCCGGCTCGGATTTCTGAACACTAGGTTACGTTGAATGATCATTGTTGTATGAGAAGGTGAAATGTATTGATACTTTACATATAGGTTGTATGTCCTAACAGATATATTATTACTTTTGAAGTAAAACTTTTTTCAATGTAACGAAAATGCGTCACGGAGTCGGTGAGAGAATGAGATAGATAATATTTTACACTATTTTCATTTGTTCACAGTGAAAACATACAAACTGGATAATATGTAATCTGTAATAAAAATATTAACATTTTATATTAAATTATAAAATAATTTTTAAATTTAGTGTAAGGCGTTATAATGATAACTTGTGCCCTCGTGAATTCGTTAATAACGCATTGCGTTGTGACGTATATGTTTTTCACTTTATATAAACATGCATATCAACTAAACTATGGTAGTCAATCATTTATTTCATTTAATATATTTTTTATGCATTATTTTAAAAAGATATTATTGTTCTGCACTCCTTCGCTATATAAACTATAAGTGTGCCGAGTTTCATGCTCCTCCTCATGTCCGCGTATATTTCGTAAAAAGGGATCCAAAGTTTTTGCTTCACGTAATTTATATATAGAAAAACCGTACAATTATCGTAATGCTGTCGACGCTAATATTCATCTCAATCTCTCGTAGGCCACTTTCCGGAAGTTTCACTTTCACTGTGTCAATTGCAAACACTTTTTTTATTTCTTACTCTGTTTTTATCTTTCACATAGCTTCACGCTGTATCCCGCATATAGCAGGGTAGCTCCGTTTTCACGCACTGAGGCATTGCGTGCTAAGTGACGGAACTCAACGCCGCGCTTTACCTTGTTACCAAACCCATGAAATGAAAATACTAAATTTTACATATTATTTGTATATAAAATATAATAAAATAATGTCCGACAACTTTTCTGTGTAACCTAATTCCACATAAGCCAAATTGCTTTTAAGCTATTGTTTTATCATTTCTTCAGGAAAATGTTCATATTTTTCAACGATTATCTGTTTACGTTGGTTCGTTTAGAAATTATTTGTAGTTCTTATGTCGTTTTTTTATGTGGGCTATCATTATTTTAACCGACTTTTGAATGAAGAGGTTCTCAATTTGAGTGTTCTTTTGTGTGTTACCCCATAACTCTTTGCTGGGTGACACAATTTTGGTGTGGTTCCACTTTTTAACAAAGATGGGATTAGTTTTTGACTTATCCCCAAACATATAGTGTACATGAAGAAGTTCAGATAATTATTATTTTTATAATAACGTACCTGAAATAAATTAGATTAATAAAGCAAATATACCTTCAATTACTTTTACATTCACTTTGGTATAAAGTGACATACATGTGGTAAAGAAACATGTATTTTACCTCTCAGTGCTAGCTACTAGTTAAAATTGACCTCTCTTCAACTAGAAAGTTGAAAAGTATCCTATGGTCTTGTATTAAAAAAAAAGAAAAATTAAGATTTTGTGTCCTTCTCTTCTCATTCTTCACGATTCCCACTTGGGCGAATGAATATATTTTTTCTTTTTTTTTTAACTTCACGCTCTATCCCGCATATAGCGGGGTAGGCAGAGGGAACCGGAGTACCTAGTATTAAGACACTCCATTCTCTTTCAATATTTCTGTTCCCCACTTTCCGCCCAATTGACGCATTGCGTGTTAAGTGACGGAACTCAACGCCGCGCTTTGCCTTGTTACCAAACCCATGAAATGAAAATACTAAATATTACATTTCCTGGAGTGGGAATCGAACCCACAACCTTTCGCGTTTACAGTCGCACGCATGTGCCTCTGCGCCACGACAGGCGAATGATTATATTGATTGTTTTTATTTGTCCGGTAGATTAAACGCGGCGTTGAGTTACGTCACATAATACGCAACTCTAGCACTCGAGCGGAAAGTAGTGTCTTTATTCTATGAGGTTATCTCTAACCACTTTGCTTTACAAGAAAAGGAATGTACATTTTCCACCGTTTTTGTAAAACTACGGGATTTAGAATCAGTCAATTTCTTCTCTTTGTCAAATACCAGACAGTAGTGACGAAAATATCATTCAAATTCAATTGAATTCAAACGCATCGGTAAATGCAAGCACGTGAAGTGGAATATATTAAACTTCACACGGTAAATATGAATGCAAGCAAGTAACGGAATAAATGATTTTTCAATCTAGGATCGTTTGTGAGGTATTTAGACGGTATTCTATGAAAAATAGGAAATCGATTTCAAATAAAATGCACTAAATACATACATACATACATAGCTTCACGCTGTATCCCGCATATAGCAGGGTAGGCAGAGAGAACCTAGTGTTAAGACTCTCCGTTACCCACTTTCCGCCGAATTGAGGCATTGCGTACTGAGTGGCGGAACTCTACGCCACGCTTTGCCTTGTTACCAAAGCCAGGAAATAAAAAATGCCACTTCCTGGAGTGGGAATCGAACCCACAACCTGTCGCGCTTATAGTCGCACGCTTGTGCCTTTGGGCCACGACAGTCGTTAAAATGCACTAAAAATTAATATTGTTACGAATAACTCAAAAACAACAGATCTTAACTAAATTTAAACGGGACCACATCAAAAGCACTAGCTATCATATAAAAAATGTGATCAAAATTGATTCACTCTGAAATTATGCAGTAAGACAAAAAACAGTTATGTTGATATAATGCTTTATATCTCGATAATCCTCCTTTTTTGTTGTTGGGTAAAAACTAAATTGGCATTGCGGCTGAAATTACCTGAGTGTTGCGGTCTGGCTGTAATTCCTAACACGAATGCTATTTTTTACCATTAATTACCATTGAACGCCTGTCGTGGCGCAGAGGCACAAGCTTGCTGTAAACGCGACAGGTTGTGGGTTCGATTCCAACTCCAGGAAATGAAAATATTGAATAATATTTAATATTTTCATTTCCTGAGTCTGGTAAAAATGCGAAGCGCGGCGTTGAGTTCCGCCACATAGCACGCAATGCTTCAATCCGGCGGAAAGTGGGGGACGGAAATGTTGAAAGAAAACGGAAGGTCTTAACATTAGGTTCTTAGGTTCCCTCTGCCCTGATGACCCTGCTATATATGAGCTAAAAAATATTCCTTTTTTTAATTTTTAATATCTTAAATTACTAAAAAGTAATATTACTAACCATAATACTGATCGTTTCTCAGTTCTCGTATCCCAATTACCATTTGTAAATCACAACATACTAACTCGGTTAAACAAGATAAGTTTTAGATGCTAACGTACCCTCAGAGTATTTTGATATGCCATACATACATGAAAACTTTGTATGTATGTTGTATTAACATATTAGAATACATAGTCATGTTACTTTGTACTAATACTAGCTGTTACCCGCAGCTTCGCTCGTAGTCAATGGCAGTCCATACTACATATTATAGTCTATAGTGCGTATATGTGGTTAGGTTTTGAATTTTTTTGATGATAATGATGTCTGTCTATGTCTGACAAAATATTTTTAGAAAAGTATCCTTTTTATATAATTATTGATAATTTCATGCCAATATGTTGAGTTGTTTGGGCGTAAAAGCGTAACAAGCTAACTTACATTCATATTTGTAATATTAGTAGGGATTATAAATAAATTATACGAAATCTTTATAAATTATAGCCTATGTGCTGTTTTGATGTATAAGCTATGTTACTATAAAGTTTTATCAAATTATGTTTAGCAGTTTTTGCGTGAGAAACGTCTGTCTTCTCACACTTTTGCTTTTATTTAGTTGAATCACATCTAGTAACGTAAATTGTTAAAGTTGAACTTTGGTATACACCTTTAATTTATATTATAGGTAATTCAAAATGGCCGCCACAACAAAATGGCGGGTTATATTTTTTACAACGTCCCCAATATGGGTAGCGAATAAAAGACTCCTCTGCAAAAATCTAGAACTATTAAATTTTAGCTATTTTCGTGACTCATTTCGACCTAACAAGTAGGTCTTTTGTGTCTCACAGTATTGACTTATGGCCTTTTACACTTAAGCTTTGCCCAAAGACACTTGACGTGTGAAAAGTCGATGATACTTCACGATAGTGTTGTAAATTTTAAACTTTTTTTCAATTAGATGTCAATGACATTGATAAAGTTTGTGGCTATCGTGGCGCAGTGGGATATTTGACTGTAAACGTGACTGGTTGTGGGTTTGATTCCAAAGGGGAAGATTATATAAATTTCTTTTTTTTTTTTTTTCACCGCTCTGGTAAGGCAAAGCGCGGTGTTGAGTTTCGTCGCTCAACACGCATTGTCTTGAATTGAGATGGAAAGCGTAAAATAGAGTATCTTGATAGTTGATTCTTTCAGACTACCCCGGTATGCAGGATGAATTTTGACACGTTACATGTTGAGTGGCGAAACTGAACGTCGCGTTTTGTTTTACCAGAGAACTGTAGTAATTAATTTTAACAAAAACGAACCTAACTACAATAAAATACACTAAAAATATAATCATTACGAATAACTCAAAAACTATTCTTCCGATAAATGGGACCTATAAATAAGGCATCTGTCACTAGCTAGTAAAAAATAATCATCAAAATTGGTCCACCCAGTAAAAAGCTACAAACCGCATTTTTGAAGTCTGTAAAATAAATAGGAACCGGAAATAGGTTGAAACTACTGAGGTATTGTGTAAAAAACCTTGTGAACTCCATTATTAAAATTTACATAAAGTGTAGGAAAAATTATAAATGCAAATGTTTCACACGTGCTCGGTGTCGTAACAACTTGTGACGTCATATGTCGTTATTTTCTTGTAATCAAGTTAAAAGCTTGAGCGTCTCTTACTTTGCCCATATTGATGTTAACTTTTGTTAGGTTGTTTTATGTTTATTTCTATTAGGTTGTAGGTTCGATTCTCGTTTGAGAGATTGATTGTGATTAAATTATTATTTCGTGGCTCTGATAAGATATATTGCGGCGTTGAGTTCCGTTACAATATATGAAATAAACGGGGAAATGATTTCCACTCGAGAGAATGATTATTTGTTTACTACTTCACTTTAGTAAGACAAAGTGCGGCGTTGAGTTCCGTCACTTAACATGTAATGTCTCGAATTTTGGCGATATATAGAGAACGGAGTGTCTTAACACTAGGTTCTCAGGTGCCTAGCTTGTTATATGCGGTATACAGCGACAAGCTAAAAAACAGTCTACATCTCCTAATTATCAACTTACTCAACCCCACATATATAGCCTTATAAATATATTCCAATACATAATGTTAATCGGTCTGTTTGTACGTATGGTCTACTTGATTGACGTGGGTCAGTTCTTGATAGAACATGTACTACGGGATTACCGTGTTGTTACTGATACGTTCTCATTTATAGTAGAGTTATCTCTGATAATTATTTACTATTAACGGGGATACCGTTGACGCGTTAACAACGCGTTGTCTTTAGTAATGTATATATCACTTTGCATAAACATGGATGTCAAACCATGGCAGTGCGTGTAACATTTATTTTATTAATTTAATATACTTTTTATATAATTATAAAAAAAAATATTATCATTCTGCACCCCAGCTCTATATAAACTATAAATGTGCCAAGTTTCATGCCCCACGTCCGTGTAATTTTCGTAAAAAGTGATACAAAGTTTTTGCTTCACGTATTTAACATATAATAAATATATAAAGATTCCAATACATAATGATAATCGGTCGCTGTGTACGTATGGTGTATTTGATTGACGTGGGTTAGTTCTTGATAGAACATGTACTACAGGATTACCGTTTTGTTACTGATACGTTCTCATTTGTACTACAGTTATTTCTGATAATTATATAATATTAATATGCTGAGATAATATGTATAGACATCAGTGGCGAGGTGTCCATATAACACCAGCTTACCTTTTGTAAATGACAATAAATGTATTGAAAAAAATTAGAAGCGAAGCAAAAACAACACGTACCTATGAGACCTAAAACAAAGAAGGTCGCCAGGAAAATGTGAACCTTAAATTGTAGAAAAATAAACTCTGACATTTAAAACATACATACATGTCTTCACGCTTGTATCCCGCACATAGCAGAGTAGGGCTGAGTGGCGGAACTCAACGCCGCGCTTTGCCTTGTTACCAAACCCAGGAAATGAAAACCTCTATTTCCTGGAGTGGGAATCGAACCCACAACCTGTTAATTAAACCTTTTAAAACCACCTAAAAAAAAGGTCATCAGCAAAATTCGATAGTGAAATTGCTAACTTAACATCCTATAGTGGCTTTCCTAAGTCTATCAGCTTTCCATTTTAAAATTTTCACCCCTCGCCACTGATATACATTATATTTTAACATATGGCTCGATAGTTAGGCGCGGCGTTGAGTTCCGCCACTTAACACACAATTGAAGCGGAGGGTTTTGATATTATTCTCTCTCACTACCCAGTGTCAACACACTCATTTACCTATTTATTATAAGGCGGAATTTTGTAATTTAATCTGTAGAAACTAATTTTCGTGTTACACGCTTTATCCCTAGCGGGGTAGTCAGAGTTCCGGAGCGCCAAACGCTACGGTCCCTGCATACCTCGCACGCCTCGTCCAGTCATTAACCTCTTCATGCATGCCCTCCGGGGGGTTCTATTTTTAAATGTATTATTTTCATTTATTTAATGTTAGTTATATATCTAAGGATAAGGAATAGGTATTGGGTTCAATTCAGGGGAGTGATTATAAATAATAATTTTCAGTTTCGTGCTCATGACAGACGAAGAGCGGTGGTGAGTACCGCAAATAACCATGTTGTGATTTCCTTTAAAGTGAAAACTTGTTTAGCGGCGTTGTGCACTATGTGATGGCAAAAATATGGTAAACTCACGTCAGGACACGTGACTTGATCGAAAGTTCGTAAGACGAAATTGTCATAATAAATTAATAGTGTATTTTACCACATAATTGATAGTAATTTTATATTCATAATTAAATAAATTCGAGCAAGATTATTTCCTAACCATTCCAAAATATCAAAAATGCAAACAAAGTTAATATTCAAGTTTTCACTTCTGCCGGCACTCGCGAGTGCAACCCCTTGATTTCTTTTTCTCAAATTCGGGTGACTATCGTAGATTGAATGGGGGTCTTGATACTATGTTCTCTTTGACAAACCTTTGCTGTCTTTTTTTTTTTTTAACTTCACGCTGTATCCCGCATATAGCAGGGCAATGCAGCCTTGTTACCAAGCCAAAGAAATGAAAATACTAATTTTTTTAATAAATATTTATATATTATTCATGGTTTCGTGGCGCAGTAGAGTAGTATCTGATTGCAAACAAAGTAATTTCGATTACGAGAGAAATTGCGTTGAGTGACGCAGCTTAACGTCGCGTTATTTTTTACTAAAGCCAATAAATAACAAAAGATTGAAATATGATCGTTCCCAAGTAGAAATCGAACCCACAATCGTGTTTACAGTCGATTCTCACTGCGCCACGATAGCCTCCTTTCATTATGAACAGTATTCATATGAAGTCCATATAAGTAATTGGAAGTAAACCATCGTTCCATAAAAGGCATTCACCTATATTAATTAGTGCAGACGTGGGCAGCTAGCTGATTACACGATGTAAGGCTTAGGCATATCTTAGCTAGTAAACGATTGGTTGCGGGTTCGATTCCCACTCCAGAAAATGTAAAATTTTATTATTTTCCTTACTTGGGTTTGGTAACAAGGCAAAACGCGGCGTTGAGTTACGCCACTCAACACGCAATGCCTCAACGGCGGGAAGTGGGGAACGGAGTTTCTTAAGTCGTTCTCAGGTTCCCTCTGCCTACCATGCTGTATGCAGGATACGGTGTGAAGCTAATAAAAAAAAATATTCTCCCACTTTGGTAAGATAAGACAAAGTGCGGTATTGAGTTCCGCTACTCAACACACAATGTCTTGAATTTAGACACAGAGTGTCAAGACTACGTTCTCTCTGACTATAATTAAAAAAGAACCAGAGAACTAGTGTTAAGACACTGTACCCCACTTTCCGCCGAATTGAGGCATTGCGTGCTGAGTGGAGGAACTCAACGCCGTGCTTTGCCTTGTTACCAAGCCCAGGAAATGAAAATACTAAACTTTTACATATCTAAATCTAGAATTTATATTCAAATCTATTGAAAGTCCCATTTTCTTACTCTTTTGTGTTCCACACGTTAAGAATTTTCCTTCTAGAGCATTTAAGCTTACATTGCATATTGGAATGGATCGCCTTCAAAGTAATAAAGGCTAGTGTACATAGAAATTGTATCGTTTAAGCCATCGTGGCACAATGGATGAGTGCCTGAGTGAGCGATTAAATGTGGGTTTGAACCTCGCTAGGTGGATTTATTATATTTAAAATATTTATACATTATTTTTGTTATTAAAATGTTCATCACACACTTAGTAAACGAAAAACATTTATAGAAAACGTATTTATAATTTGAACGCAGCGGGACTCGAACCCGCGCCTCTTGGAAACCAAGCAAGTCAAGCCAAGCGTTCTGACTGCTAAGCCATGCGTTTTATATCCGGCTGCGTCGAAATTCTTATAGGCTTGCTACAACTTATTTATGTTGTTAGCATCTCTGTAGAGAGATTTTTACAAATTTCTGCTACCCAAAGATTATTTCAAAGAAACAATCGTTTGGCAACAGAGAATGCTATTTATTAATTATTTTTGATAGTTTTAAAGTGTAATCACGCGCTTAGAATATACGTAATGTATACTTTTTTTTAGCTTCACGCTGTATCCCGCATATAGCAGTGTAGGCAGAGGGAACCTGAGAACCTAGTGTTAAGACTCTCCGTTCGATTCCCACTCCAGGAAGTGATGTATTTTCTGGGTATGGTAACAAGGCAAAGCGCGGCGTTGAGTTCCGCCACTCAGCACGCAATGCCTCGATCTGGCGGAAAGTAATGTATACGTTTTCTAAAGATTTTTTTTGTATATGAATTCATAAACGAGCATATACTATGAAAGTAAAAGCAAAACACGATATCGTCAAAAGGAAAGCTGAAATATTGTAGATCAATACAAAAGATGGCTTGTTCCGCTTTTTATGTTGCGATTGACCTTTGTTGGCCAAATCAATATTTACCTAATGGTAACGCAATTCTATGGATTATTATTATTATTGAATTAATGTAATAAGTGACTATTGGCTCAATGGCTGAGTGTATGTGCGATTGGTTGCTGGTACGATTCTTTAGAGGATGGTAGAAAAGCAGTTTCACGCTGTATCCCGCATATAGGGTAGGCAGAGGGAACCTGCGAACCTAGTGTTAAGACACCGTTTCCCACTTTCCCCCGGATTAAGGCATTGAGTTCTGAGTGGCAGAACTCCACGCCGCGCTTTGCCTTGTTACCAAACCCCAGGAAATGAAACTTCTACATTTCCTAGAGTAAGAATGTAAAAGTTTGTGCCTCCACGCCACGACAGGCGATAGTGTCAATTTAATGGACACTTCGCGGTTTTCTGTCCAAATTATGGACATTGCATGTTAAGTGGTCGTATTCAACTCGCGTTTTATCTGACTAGATCGGATAAATAAAAATAATTAAAGTAGATTCATTCCTTCGAGTGGGAATCGAACCCACAGCTAATTGTGTTTATAGACAGATGCTGTCTAACTGCGCCACGATGGCCTTAAGAGGATGATTATATTTAAATTATCTTTACTTCCTCTCACTGGAAAGGCAAAGTGCGGCGTTGAGCTCCGTTATTCAATGAGCTATGTCTCGAATTGAGATGGAAGAGATAGATCAGAGTGTCTTGACACTGGCTTTTCTCTGACTTCACAGCTAAATGAAATAAAGTGTCCTTGTTTTCTATTTCAAATTGCTACCAAAATGCACTGGTCTTTAATTTGTTGAACAAAAACAAAATTGCTGTACCTACAAATTTTGTACAATTTTTGGCCGGAGATGGTTGTAATCCGGTTTCGAATATTTCGTTTCAAATTTACTTGTTGCCTAAGCAACGTGTTATTTACAGACATAATAAAAGTAAAATATTTAAAAACGTTTAAAATTATCGACTTTCAGTTCAATTTTAGATAATTTAGTGTTAACATACACTTAGGAAACGAAGAACGTTTCTCGAAACCGCGCCTCTTAAAAGCCTATGAACGCATGGCTTAGCGGTCACAGCGCTTGGACAAGCTCTTGGACTGTCTAAGGGTCGCGGATACCAGTTCCGCTGCGTTTAAATTTTTATACGTGTTTTACAAATGTTTTTTTTTAATCTTAATTTTGGTGAACCTTCGCCTCGTCCACAGTCTGCTTCTCATGCTTTTTAAAAGACCTCTGAGACAGACTGTGTTCTCGAAGGACAACCGAGTCCTCTCCCTATATATATTTCTTACGATTCTTTCAACTCATCCTCTCGTGTCCAAAACAACATAATTAAATACATTAAACACTGTAAATGTCCCCTTTAGTAATGTTCAACATAAACGAGCGATGCAATCAGTGTGCGTAAATAAGTTTGCTCGGACTCTCTTGTCAACAATCTAATCTGATTCTGTTTATTTTACGGTAGCATCATTTACTCTAGGATATACAGCTTCGCGATTTATTTCATAGCGGGCGAGAACCTAGTGTTAAGACACTCCGTTGGCAGTTTCACATTGTGTGTTAAGTGGCAGAACACAGCGCCGCGCTTTTGTTACCAGAAAAAAATAAATTAAATATTTTAATTGAGGAACGGAGCGTCTTAACACTGGGTTCTAAAGTTAAAGTTCTCTCTAAAGTTCCCTCCACCTTCCCTGCTATATGCGGGATACAGCGTAATACTAAAAGATAAGCTAAATATTCTAATATTAGCAGAAGGAGACAATTTCTGAGGCAGAGGGAACCTAGTGTTAAGACACTCCGTTCCCCACTTTCCGCCGAATTGAGGCATTGCGTAACTCAACGCCGCGCTTTGTTGTTACCAAATCCAGAAAATGAGAAATTCCATTTCCTGGAGTGGGAATTGAACCCACAATCTGTCGCGTTTACAGTCGCACGCTTGTGTCTCTGCGCCACGACAGGCGTTAAATTAAATAAAATATTATAAATAGCCCATATATTTGATATGTAATGTAACCCTTTTTTTCGCTTCACAATTTCAACATTATTTGCCCACGCTAATTACATACTACTTTAAAAAGTGTAAATCCAACCAGTACTTCAATCTTTACTGTAGTTAAAATATTCAGAAATTCATTTTTTTAAATATTGTGTTTTTAAATATATAGTAATTAATTAATTTAAATAATGTAATATAGTTAATGATTAAATCATTGCCATGTTGTTTCTGGGGGTAGTCGGAGAATACGTAGAGTCTAAACACTCAGTTCTCGATTTTTAGTCGGTAATCCAGTAGAGTGTGTAAACTCTACGCGCATTTAACCTTTAATAGTCCACGTAAACTAAGCATAAAGGTAGTAAGTCTATAAAACAGTAAAATTCTAACAAATGCACTAAAAATTACAATTGAAAATAACTGGAAAATCTACGCGTCGCCTGTCGTGGCGCAGAGGCACAAGCGTGCTACTATAAACGCGAAACCTGTTGGTTTGATTCCCACTCCAGGAAACGAAAATTTTAAATAATATTTAGTATTTTCATTTCCTGGGTCGGGTAACAAGACAAAGCGCGGCGTTGAGTTACGCTACTCAGCACGCAATGCCTTAATTCGGCGTAAAGTGGGGAACGGAGTGTCTGAACACTAGGTTCTCAGGTTTCCTGAAAAAAACTAAACTTTACATTTCCTGGAGTGGAAAGCGAACCCATAACCGGTCGCAAAAAATCTAAATCAGTCTAAAAAAAGAGGTTATGCTTCTTTTTTGAATTACGTTAAAAAATGCAGTATGGTATACTTAGCAAAAATTATTTGAAATCAGCAAATTTTGAGTTGCAAATTCGCTTACGTACGTAATTAAGATATTGTAAAATTTTGTTTGAAATGAGCAACTGTTGAGTTTCTTGCCGGTTCTTCTCAGCAGAACTGCCTTCCGAGCCAGTGGCAGCTTCCGCTAGGACTGACACGACTGAATTCTTTTTGTAAATTGGCGATTCAAAAGTGCTTGTTATAGCCTATTTGAATAAAGAATATTTTGATTTGATTTGATTGCTATATTGCTAAAATTTAAGTCATATTTTGGTTTTTATTGTACAACCCTACTAATATTATAAATGCGAATATTTGTGAAGATGAATGTTTGTAACTCTTTCACGTAATAACTACAGAACGCATCTAGGCATCTATATCCAAGTGTAAAAAATATGTCATGGCAGGCATGAATAACTAACAATTATTACGAATAACTCAAAAACTACTCGCCAGATCTTAACTAAATATAAATAAGACCACATCCTAAGCACTAGCTATCAAATACAAAAAGAATCATCAAAATCGATTCACCCAGTAAATATTGTCATATTGAGAACCTTATTTTTATGAAATGGTTTAAAAATATTCTTATGAGTTATCTTATATCGACTTGTACTATAAGAGGAGCAAAACGATTATTCAAATGACATTCAAGTGAACTGGAAAATTCATTTTGTATCGTTTATATCTTGTGAAGTTCGAAATGTATTAATATTATTGTGGTTATTGTGTTTGTATGGGACGGCAACTGATTGTAAACGCGATTGGTTGTGGGTTCGATTCCCAGTTGATGAAATTTTAATTTTTTTATTTTTAGCTTCACGCTGTATCTCTTATAGGCAGAGTGTACCCTTAGAACCTAGTGTTAAGACACACCGTGCCCCACTTTCCGCGGAATTGAGGCATTGCGTGCTGAGTGACGGAACTCAACTCCGCGCTTTGCCTTGTTACCGAACCCAGGAAATGAAAATACTAATAATAATAATAATAACGACCCCACGGACCTGAGACCTCCAGAGGGGAATTGTAATTTATCCCCCGCCTCTGGCTTGCCTTCATTGGCCGGCAGAGTGGAGCGCAAGAGCTATATGCTCGGAAGGGTGGAAGTGCTCAATCTGCGTAATAGCGGGGAAACCCGCTCACGAGCTCACTCGCGATGGTGAAACCGGTGCACACCTCTCGACACCCTTAGCCGACCACACCGATGTTGCACCCGAGGCACTACGCCGCTTTGTGGGGGCCCATCTAGTAGGAGGCGAGTCACCGTCCGCTAACCTTTCAATTTGAGACTGTTGAAAAGGCGGACGTCCGGTAGTCTCAATCAATAGCCCAGTACTTAGTCCATCCAAACTCCATTCCATAGCCCTATTTTAGTTTTCCATATGTTCCATAGCTCCTACGCATTGACCGGTGACCATCTCTGAGCAATTGCCTATGGTTACTCAGAGATGGATCCCGGTCAATGCGTCAGATTAAAAAATACTGTTGTCTCAAAGGGGCCTCTACGTGTTGGACCTGTGTCCCCACGCAAGCCTTCCAAAGGACCGGGTTCATTTGAACCCGAGAACCTATAACGAGATACATAATAATGAAATGATTATGTATACATTATTTCCATTTGTTGGTTTGTAATACAAAGCAAGGCGTTAAGTACCGCTACTCATCGCGTAATATTCAGGTTTAGGACCGAAATTTAAGAACAGAATGACTTGACGTTACTTTCCATCTGACTACCCGGCTATGCGGGATATCATGTGAAAGAAAATTCATATTTAAATCCAAATACATCCTTATCGTTTATTGGCAAAATAATAACATAACCCATTGGTTATCATGGCGCATGGCGCATGGCTTTGCCTTGTTGCCAAGCCCAGGAAATGAAAATACTAAATTTTTACATTTCCTGAAGTGGGAATCGAACCCACAACCTCTGTACCACGATAGGCATTTACACTTGTATAATTTTAATATAGTATCTATTAAGACTAGCTACAACCGTCGTCTTATATTGGCAATCGGGAGACGCCATCTGCACGTTTGTAATTCAAGTAAATCTTGTCTGACTCAGCCAATCTTCTACTACCTACGTGCTATCAATTGAAATAATTAAAGCAAGCTGCCTTAATGATCGATGCTAGTGGATTCAAATATGCGGAGAAGAGAGTATTTTATTATCACGTATTGAATCTAAAATAGATGGGAAGCGGAGTGTCTTATCACTGGACACTAAGTAAAAAATATGGCAGTATAGATGTATGCTACGAAATTTAGAAACTTTTTATTTTTAGCTTCACGCTGTATCCCGCATATAACAGGGTAGGCAGAGGGAACCTGGTGTTAAGACACTCCGTTCCCCACTTTCCATCGTATTGAGGCATTGCGTGCTAGTAGCGGAACGCAATGCCGCGTTTTGCCTTGTTTTTCTATGTCATATATTATTATAACTATCTATTATTTATGTTTTATTCTATTTTATTTGTATTTATTTGTTTTGTTACACGTAAAAGCAAAGTATATAAATATTATACTGTCTCACTCTTTCCTACAGACGTATGTGTTTGTCTCTTTCTTGCGTCGCTTTTTCGTTACATCCATGTGCAAAACAAAACGATTTTAAAGATGTTTCGCTTTGTTTAAATTTAGTTTGACTTCATAATATCACGGCAATTTGTAACTGAATAACGAGTTTACGTATTCCTATTAATCTAGTTCAAAAAAGAAAAAAATATATTAATTGTACTAATTAACGCCTGTAGTGGCGCAGAGGCACAAGCGTGCGACTGTAAACACGACAGGACGTGGGTTCGATTCCCACTCCAGGAAATGTTAGTAAGTTCATTTCCTGAGTTTGGTAACAAGGCAAAGCGCAGCGTTGAGTTCCGCCACTCAACATGCAATGCCTTAATTTGGCGGAAAGTAGGGAACGGAATTGTTGTAAGAGAACGGAATGTCTTAACACTAGGTTCTCGGGTTCCCTCTGCCTACCCTGCTATATGCGGGATACAGTGTGAAGTTAAAAAAAAAGGATATTAATTGTTCTAATGTATATTACCGCATACCTTTTTACTTTTGTCAACGAATTTTGATGATTCTTTTTTTATATGATAGCTTGGACTTTTGATGTGGTATCATTTAAATTCGGTTAAAATCTGACGAGTAGTTTTTGAGTTATCCATAATGTTTGTCCTTTTTGGTGCAAAATGCACTAAAAAGGACAACAGTCAACTTGCCTTTGTAATAAAATTGTTCGATTTATACCTCTAAACTATATTAGACGTGTTAAATTAAATTTATAGCAACAATCACTTGAGAATCTATGGTTTATTAAATGTGTGTGTGTCATTAACCTCTTCATACATGCCCTCCGGGGGGTCCTCATGCTTTTTTTATATATTGTTTAATATATTGACATATTGCCTCAATTGGGAATTGAACCCAGACCATCTAACATGGCTTTACTAATTCTATTCCAGAGTTACGTAATTTTGCTCCTACCAGCTTGTAACTGTAACAAACAGAGTCATCTCAATTAAAAATTTAATAGTATAAAGAGTATCTTGACACTTGTTCTCGCGCCTCTCGTTAAACTTTGCGAGTAGTTAGACGCTCCTCATTAACGTGGGGCGACGATTTTGTGCTATATTTTATGAATGTGTAGGAAATTTGCTAGGTTTACCTTATTTCTCAGATGTAGACAGAGCAGTTTAGTGTCTAGACACTCCGTTCTCCTTTAACATTTCCGTTGCCCACTTTCCGCCGAAGTGAGATTGATGTAATTTTATAAATGCGTAGGAAATTTGCTGGTTTGCTGGTAGAAAAAAGCTTGTGTCGAGACACTCCGTTCGCTGTTGAACGGCAGAATTTAATGCCGCGTTTTGTGTTTACAAAGTAGGGAAATGTTGATATAATTATCTTTTCTTTTTAGCTTCACGCTGTATCCCGCATATATCAGGGTAGGTAGAGGGAACTTGAGAACCTAGTGCTAAGACGCTTCGTTCTCTTTTAATATTTCCGTTTCCCACTTTCCGCCGAATTGGATTGATTTAATTTTATGAATGTGTAGAAAATTTACGGGTTTAGACTATTTTTCTAAAGTAGATAGAGAAAAAGTAGTGTCTAGACACTCCGTTCTCTAATTTTCTGCTCGATTTGGAGATATTGGGTGTTGAATGTCAAAAATTATCGCCGCGTTTTGTTTTTCAGAAGAAACTGGGGAACCTGGTGTTAAGACACTCTGTTCTCATTTAACATTTCTGTTGCCCACTTTCCGCCGGATTGAGACGTTCCGTGCTTAGTAGCGGAACTCAACGCTTCGCTTTGTCTTGTTACCAGACAAAGAAATGAAAATACTAAATATTATTTAATATTTTCATTTCCTGGATTGGTAATCGAATCCACAATGTCACGTTTACAGTCGCATGCTTGTGCCTCTGCGCCAATTATAATTCAGTACGTAATAATTGAATTTGAATCGCCTAAATATTTGCATTTGCGATACATAACAGACATCAATGCAATTATTGGAATTATTATAATGTGAATAAATAATAACGCATGTTGCCGGTTCAGCGAACTTGTATAGGAATACTCAATTAATGTACGATTTGGGAATTAAATTTTGTTATGTTATATTGGGAAATGATTTTGAAATATTGATTTTGAGGCACTTAAATGAGGTAGGCTTTACGCATTTTCGGTATACAGTAGGGCAGTGGCGAGGGGTCAAAGTTTTAATTAGGTAAGCCGGTAAATTTAGAGAAGCCGGTATATTTAGGGAAGCCGGTATAGGATGTGAAGTTATTTTGTAATTTCACTATCTAATTTTGGTGATGACCTTTTTTTTGGTAGTTTTAGATGGCAGAGCTTGTTGTTTTTGCAATTTACATCTCACATTTTTCTGACGACTTTTTCATGTTTTGGTCTCACATCCTTCTTGACCTTGTTTTTTTGCAAACTCAATTACAATTTAATCTTTTTAGGTCTCATAGCTATATTTTAAGAATTCTATACGCAATGCCTCGAATTTGAACGAAAAGTGAAGAAATGTGGGAGAGGCGTGGGAAATAGTGTGCAGTTAAAAAAAACATCTAGCTGTCTTGACTGTACAGAAACTCTTTAATTATTGTACAAATATTCTGTTCACTACAAATATTAGACTTAAAAATATGTGACTTATAACCTAAAAAAAAGTATTTGGATACTACTTTTTTTTAATATTTTTGTCCTGTTTTTTTTTTTTGGTGAAGATAATAATTATATTTTTGTCGTCCTTAATTAATTATTTAACGACGAAAGTAATATTCATTTTATCACAATTATCATATTATGTAAATCTTGTAAACAAAAAAAATAAAAATATTAATTTATACACTAAATATTATACCTATGGAGACTCAAAGAATATTTTTTCAATATTATAATCCAAAATTTAATATCACTGCGAAATAATTAAAATCAATAATGAATATATTAACAACAAATACTAAAAAGTAAAATTATTACGAATATCTCAAAAACTACACGTCAAGGTTTCAACTAAATTTATATAGGACCACATCAGAATACTTTATTGTACATACAATTTTACAAATACTCATTACAAAAATACATATATCTACATATTAATACGTGAAGCAAAACTTTGCACCCCGTTTCACGAAAACGCGGACGGAGGAGCATGAAACTTGGCACACTTGTAGTTTATATAGAGCAGGAATGCAGAATGATAATATCTTTTTAAAATAATGCATAAAATATATATTAAATTAATAAAATAAATGTTACACACACGGAGGAGGAGACAAACAAAGTTTTTGCTCACGTATTTATATATAGATAGTAAACACATTATATAAAAAGATAATACAAATATAACACACATTAAAAATACAATCAAATTGAAAACTTCCTTCTTTTGATCAGTTAAAAAGACATATCTTAGTCAATCCCAAATATTTAGTAAGCAACTGGCAACCAACTGACAAAACCCTTCCTCCTCAGCCTGCTGCCCATCGACAGCATGGACGACATAGAGCTCAAGAACATTCAGCTCCAGTTCCCCAACGCTCGTCCCTTCAGCGACACCGCCTGCCAGGAGGTCAGGGTCCATACCGACCGTGGGGACGTCATGGTGGCCGTCCAGGGGGACCGGGCCAAGCCTGCCATCATCACGTACCATGATATGGGGCTGAACTGTGAGTATTGCGTTTGATCTTATGTATCGAACGGGTTTTTTGTTATTTGGGCCTGCTTTGGTTTTTTGCGGCGCTTATTTCCGTTATTTAACAGGTAATGATCAAATTTGGGTGAGAAGCGGATAACAGAGTTGATTTGTTCTCCTCTGCCTTCTTTATTATTGGAAGGAACGTTAAGGTCTTATTATTATTTTTTGAGAAAATATTTTTGATGTTTATATGTGAATATATTTGCAGGAGAACTTTGATTTCGAAAACTGAAAATTTGATTGTCCATTACTTTATGTAAACTATAAAAACATAAGAGAATACATATGAATAATATATGAAACTCGATTATAAAGCTATAAAAGCTGTAAACGATCAAAATATCTTATTAAAGAACAATATGGTCTTAAAATTGGTAGAAGACTTGAGTAGGTTTGGAAGCTGTTGTTTTATTTATGTAAACTGATTTTATTAAAATTGTTGTTTTTTTTCTTATGGTTGTTTTTTTTTTTAGTACTGGATCTTGGTGAAGTCTGATGATGCAACATACGAGTTCCATAAAAGATTGTTTCTATAAAAAATCATATTATTTATAATTTTAAGAATTTTAGTGAACATTTAGAAATAATATACTTTGCACATACTCGCAAACCGGTGAACGGAGTGCCTTGGACACTGCGTTCTCTCCAACTACCCTACTGTGCGGGATAAGGAGTGTAACTAAAAAAAAATAATATATACATACATAGCTTCACGCTGTATACATACGCATATAGCAGGTTAAGCAGAGGGAACCTAGTGTTAAGACGAAATGAGGCATTGCGTTTTGATTGGCGGAGCTCAACGCCGCGCTTTGCCTTGTTACCAAACCCAGGAAATTAAAAAATCCATTTCCTGGAGTGGCAATCGCACCCACAACCTGTCGCGCTTACAGTCGCACGCTTCTGCATCTGCGCCACGTTTGGCGTTAAAAATTAATATCTAGATATATTATTTAGGTAATTTTAAAGTAATAACCTAGTCATTACCTCTTTACTCTCGACTCGCTCAGCGAGGAGTCCCGCCTCCAGCAGCTATGTGAGCATTAGGTTCTTATCTTTATTTTACCAATAAATCATCCTGGTGCTTCCAAAATAAAATTTTGAATTGCTCGGGAAAATGGGACGGATTTTTCATATTTTTTTGGTGATTTTACTCTTAATGGTATATTAGATTAAAGCGTGGGAGTTAAAGTGGGGAACGGAGTGTCTTAACACTAGGTTCTCAGGTTGCCTCTGCCTACCCTGCTATGTGCGGGATACAGCGTGAAGCTATTAAAAAAAGATTAAAGCAGCTTCACGCTTTTACCCGTATAACAGGGTAATCAGAGAGAAAATAGTGTCGAGACACTGTTATTATATTAAATGATATTTATCGTTCCGCCTGTCGTGGCGCAGAGGCACTAGGGTGCAACTGTAAACACGACAGGTTGTGGTTTCGATTCCCACTCCAGGAAATGTAAAAGTTTTGTATTTTTATTTCCTGGGTTTGGAACAAGGCAAAGCGCGGCGTTGAGTTCCGCCACTCAGCACGTGGCTAGGTTCTCTCTGTCTACCCTGCTTTGCGAAAAGCCTAAAAAATAATCAAAATTTTCGTAGTTTCGTATCTATAGTGTGCAATGCATGCACATTTTTTAATGTAATTTATCTATTAACCGCGTTTTAAATAACACATAACATAGTCTCCAAGTAATTCTCTAACAAAACCACTATCAACGTGACCAATTTTCTAATAACGTTCGATCTCTATTAAAACTTTTATTGTAGGGTATCCTAAATATATATATATATATATATATATATATATATATATATATATATATATATATATACACAATGTACAATATAAAACGCTTGCGTTACTGAGTGACTGACAGATAACGTACACGCGAAACTACTGGACATAGAAAGATTATATTTGGCATCTAGGCTCCTTGGGGAGAATAGGGGAGCACTACGAGAGGGTTTCTGGAAATCCAACGAAAACGGGAAAAATAAGGTTTTTGGTTTGCAGTTTCACACTTTATTCCGCAAAGCCAGAGTGAACCTGGTCTTAAAATACTCCAGTCTACTCCAGTTTATTTCAAAGGTACCATTGTCAGTAATAAATATTTGTAAAGCATTGAATTATAAGAAAAAAAAAAGTCCCGCTGAATTTCTTGCGCCGGTTTTTCTCAGGTCTGAGGCATTAAATTTAGTGAACTGGTGGTAAATTATTTGACGTTCAAAAAATGAAGCATGTAACTTCTTATTTTGAATAAAATTATTCACTTTGACACTCCGTCCGATAAAAATAATTTAAATATTATCATTCCCCCCAGTGGAAATTGAACCTACACCTAGTTCACGCAAACGAAATCACGAGATACAGCTAGTGTTTAACCGACTTCAGAAAGCCATCAATTAGACTGTATCTTTTATAAATATATTTTGGAGTTATTCATAATAATTGAACATTTTAGAACATTTCATATAAACACTTCCTTGTTCTTTTTTCTTTTTTTTTTTAATTTCACGCTGTATCCCGCATATAGCGGGGTAGGCAGAGGGAACCTGAGAATCTAGTGTTAAGACCTCCATTCTCTTTCAACATTTCCGTTCCCCACTTTCTTTGACTAATTGAGGCATTGCGTGTTGAGTGGCGGAACTCAACGCCGCGCTTTGCCTTGTTACCAAACCCAAGAAATGAAAATACTAAATTTAAAATGAAAATAATTTTTAATAAGATATTATCTATCTAACAATTTTCTAATCTAGATCAAACGTTATCGATCTATTAAAACATGTATCGCATGGAATTCCAATTATTTAATACTGTAAAGTATAGGGCGGTGTCATAACGACGTTGTATGAAGAATTTCCACATATCGAGTATAGTTTGATATTTCAAGTATTGTCTTGTCTATTGAATGCAGTTATTGAAAATGGCATAGCTTGAAAAATATTTTTTTTATTGGTATTTATTTAGCGTTATTTTTTGTTTTTAGATGTATTCTGTTTTTTTAGCTTCCGCTATATCCCGCATATAGCAGGGTAGGCAGAGGGAACCTGATAACCTAGTGTTAAGACACTCCGTTCTCTTACAACATTTCCCTTCCACACTTTCCGCCGGATTGAGGCATTGCGCGCTGATTGGCGGAACTCAACACCGCGCTTTACCTTATTGCCATACGCAGAAAATGAAAATATTATTTAAAATTTTCATTCCCTGGAGTGGGAATTGAACCCACAACCCGTCGCGTTTCGTGTGAATTTCCACGCTTGGAAGTCGTAGTTGAGTGACGGTACCAGGCTGAGTGGTTATGGATATTTCTTCGAGATTTCATTCTTCACCTGATTCATATGGCCCAAAATTTGTTACACTTTTGGCATAATATAACATGTTCCTATGAAAGTAGGTGAGATAAGGATCTCAAATATACAAGAGTATCCGTTGACGCGTTATCAACGCGTTGTCTGTCAATGTATATGTCACTTTATATAAACATGCATGTTAAACCATGGCAGTGCGTGTAACATTTAATTTAATAATTTTATATATTTTTATGCATTATTTTAAAAAGATATTATCATTGTGCACTCCTTCGCTGTATAAACTATAAGTGTACCAAATTTCATTCTCCTCCGTCCACAAAATTTTCGCAAAAAGGGATCCAAAGTTTTTTCTTCACGTATTAATATATAGATGTTTTGTGGTATGCCAACATTGTCAAAAATTTCGGGCCATATGAATCAGAAAAGGACGAAATCTTGAAGAATTACTTTTATCGAATCCACAACCAATCGCGTTTACAGTCAGACGTCCCGCTGCGCCATGATGGCATTATATATAGTTAATTAAGATTAGTTTGTTTGTAACATTCATTTTAAATGAACTAAGTTTATTTAAAGTTTAAGTTAAATAACTTACTAGTACAAAGTCAAAGTAGAATGAAACGCGGTCACATTTATGTAATGTAATAAAACTTAAGTTAACTTATTATATATAATTAGAATTTCTTAATCTTTTTTCTGCGCTCTGGTTAGATAAACGCGGGGTTAAGTTACGGCACTTAGCACGTAGTGTATCTAATTGTGGCGGAAAATGAACGGAATGTTTGGCAATAGGTCCTCTTTGACTACTCTGCTATTTTTTAATTCTTGTAAAAGTTGTATGTTGTTGCGAAGGGTGTGTCTTCAAATACCGATAATTTTTTTTATTATATAAGGATCTTACTGTTATTCTGACTACTGAACAGGTCTAGGTGAAATTTTACATTTTTTTTTCTTAGCTTCACGCTATATCCCGCATATAGCACGATAGGCAGAGGGAACCAGAGAACTAGTATTAAGACACTCCGTTCTTTTTCAACAATTCCGTTCCCCACTTTCCGCCGGATTGAGGCATTGATACAGCATAAAGCTAAAAAAAAAAGGTCAAAAATAAATTGTTTTGGGCAATAAGCGGGAAATATTAAAAGAAGTGTGTGTACTTGTTTCCCAGAGGGTCATTAATAATGTCGTTTTCAATATTAGCGCGTTGCTAAGTAACGGGTATCGATGTAATGAAGTGTATGGGGTCTTTAGAGATGACGTGGTTGATAATGTGGGGTCAGAGTTATGTTGAAAGTTTACAGAACTTTTGTTAATATTAAGTTTAAATGCATACATACTCGTACATACAAAGCTTCATGGTGTATTCCACATATAGCAGGGTGGGTAGAGGGAACCTAGTGTTAAGACACTCCGTTCTCCATTTTCCGCCGAATTGAGGCATTGCGTACTGAGTGGCGGAACTCAACGCCGCGCTTTGCCTTGTTACCAAACCCAGGAAACGAAAAATTCAATTTCCTGGAGTGGGAATCGAACCCACAACCTGTCGCGTTTACAGTCGCACGCTTGTGCCTCTGCGCCACTAGAGGCGTTAGATAAGTTTAAGTGACTTTAAATCAATTAAAATTTTAATTGATTTTATATAATACGCTCTAAAAAGTAACTTACGCCTATCGTGGCGTAGAGGCACAAGCGTGCGAATGTGAACTCGACAGGTTCAATTCCCACTTCAGGAAGTGTAAAAACTACTACTTTTATTTCCTGGGTTTGGTAACAAGCAAAGCTCGGCTTTGAGTTCCGCCACTCAGCACGCAATGCCATAATTCGGTGGAAAATGGGGAACAGAGTGTCTTAAAACTAGATTCCCTCTGCCTACCCTGCTATATGCGGGGTACAGCGTGAAGCTAAAAAAACAAAACTGAAACAAAAGTGACATCTGATAAATGACTATGTTTTATACTTGCATAGAATAAAACGTTCGAAATAATGTTGAAAGAGTATAGAGTGTCTTAACACTAGGTTCTTTGGTTCCCTCTGCTTACCCTGCTATATGCGGGTTACAGCGTGAAGTTAAAAAAAAGAACAAAAAAAAAGTAATGTTAGAATAGGGAAAAATAAGTTTTTACATGATGCTTAGCTTATTTTGAGCATTTGGGCTTTTTTAAGCTCGAGCAATGTACATTGAGTGCTTTGGAAATTTAGATAGGTGTCAGTCTATCGCGCTGTTATATCGGGATATCCAATAAGTTATTATAGGTGCTGCTAACTTTAGCCGACGTCGAAATAAGGAAGTTCTCAATTTCAAATTTTTTGTGTGTTACCGAATAACTTTTTACTGGATGCACCAATTTTGATAAAAGTTTTTTCACGCTGTACCCCACATATAGCAGGGTAGGCAGAGGTAACCTAGTGTTAAGACATTCCATTCCCCACTTTCAACCGAATTGAGGCAGTGCGTGCTGAGTGGCAGAACTCAACGCCGCACTTTGCCTTAGAATCATTATTAGTTTGCATTAATCATTATCAATTTGGCGGAAAGTGGGGAACGGAGTGTCTTAACACTAGGTTCTCAGGTTCCCTCTGCCTACCCTACTATAAGCGGGACACAGCGTTAAGTTAAAAAACTGCTTGACACTCAATAATTGGAAAACCGGAGTGTCTTAACACTAATATCTCTTCGAGGTCGTAATCGTATGCGAGATAAAACGTGAAGTTACAAAAGAAAGATAATTATAGTAACATTTATATACTTCGAATGTGTACACGTTTCTGATAGAATGCCACGGTTATTTAATAGTTTCTCAAGGGAATATTTCTAATATATAGATAGGTGACAATGTATATGTATTAATTTTTGATGAAAAAACTTTGTATCCCTTTTGACAAAAATTTGTGCATACAGAGGAGCATGAAATTTGGCATAGTTAAGATTTATATGGAGAGGAAGTGCAGAAAGTTCAAGCAAAATGTTCTTATAATAATGCATTAAAATAAATTAAATTTATACATGCTACATACTGTTAAGACAACACGTTGTTATCGCGTAAGTGGGGTCTCTACAAAAAAATATGTATTAGTAAATTAATACTAATTAAAAACACGCCTTTTAAAAAAATATTAAGTAAGTTTTATGTTTTATATGTATATATATATATATATATATATATATATATATATATATATTTGCATTACAAATCATACAAAATATACAAATCATAAGTAAAGGTAAATTAGAAATTTTATCTCAATCCGATACTAAGTAAAACAAATTTAATTCTCAAGAGGTTGGTAACTACCAACACTAACTAATATGACACGACAAGTTAAATAAAAGCTGGTAATGATATACCTGTGTTACATAATTAAGATATACCAAAAAAGAAACTGACTTCAAATAAAACGCACTAAAAAGTAACGTTAAATAAAATTAAATGGTATCAACATCAAAAGCACTATCACAAGCACTATCACAAGCACTATCAGCTATCACATGAAAAAGAATCATCAAAACTGGTTCGCCCAGTAAAAATATATGCGATATTGCGAATTGGGTTCTTATTTAGAAGTTTATAAATGCCTGTCGTGACGCAGTAATGCGATCGGTTATGGGTTCGATTCCCACTCCAGGACATTTCCTGGAGTGGGAAATACTTCATTAAGTATTTTCATTTTCTGGGTTTGGTAACAAGGCAAAGTGCGGTTTTGAGTTCTGCCACTCAACACGCAATGCCTCAATTTGGCGGAAAGTGGGGAACGGAATTGTTGAAAGAGAACGGAGTGTCTTAACATTAGGTTCTCAGGTTCCCTCTGCCTACCCTGCTATATGCGGGATACAGCGTGAAGTTATAAAAAGAAAAAAACTATAATAATATACCTATTTAAGTAAATGAAATCGATTTTTACATGTTTTTATCGATAAGTAAGTTCTAAAAACTAAGTTTTTAATTTAAAAGTTTGGACTTGAGTACATTTGATTGACGAAGGTTGCGCGTGGTTGAGAATGTTTAAACGTAACTAATATATTAGTTAGTAAGTGAGTCAGTTTGTTTGTTTAAATGCGATATGTTATTGCAGCTCCATGAGGAAAACAGTTCCTCATAGCCGGATAGTCAGAGAGAAAGTAGTGTCACAACACTCCGTTCTTTACTTTCCACTCGAACTTGAGACATTGCCTGTTGTGTGGCAGGAGTTAACTCCGCGCTATGTATTGCTAGAGTAGAAAAATGAAAGTATCTTGAAATTATGGTCTCTTTGTGTACCCTGCTTGTTTGCTATGCATACAATATTTGACCTAGCCTAATGAAAACTAGCTCCTCTGGTGTTATACGGGGCCGTGAGCGGCGGTGATCACTTACCATTAGGTGACCCGAACTCTTGTTTGCATTGTCCTTTCTATAAAAGAAAATAAACTACATTTTAACAAGTGTAATTAGATAAATTTAACATTGATTGTCGATATTTAAAAGGAAATTCTCTACCGGTATAAAGATTGAAAATAGTGATGTACCACTAAGCTTTCTCCTTTTGTCTCTCAAATTGAGTGAATATTAAGAAAATATATCTAAATAGACTCTTTTTCTAAAATAATATATAAATACTCAACTGAAACGGTTCTTCATTAAAAATTCTCTACTGGTGAAAGACAAAGAAAGTAGTGTAATAAAATTCACTTTTACTTGCATACTAGATTTATTCCAATTATCACAATAGTTCACGGTCTAGTCTCTATGTACATAGAAAAGAACACTTAATGGAGCGACTCGTTGTCCAGGTACAAGTAGAAGGCAAGCGATCACACGGTCGATGCCCTATGCGGTGGAAGAACCTAATAAAAAGTGTTACACAAACCTCTATAGTCGAAAGCATCCGAGACGCTGAAAACAGCAACAAGTGGAGATGCATTACGGGCTGCTGATTCTATCGAAAATGTGTTGTTGTCAACCACGATCATTCTGTCAAGAGTGAACTGTGGAATGGCCTACCTGTGGCAGCTTTTCCAGGCCATACGAAATGGGTACCTTCAAAAAGTGCGCCTACTCCTACCTTCAAGGCCGGTAACGCACCTGTAGCTCCTGTGGTGTTACACGGGACCGTGGGCGACGGGGATCACTTACCATCAGGTGACCCGAACGAGAGTTTGCCTTTTACTTTTCATAAAAATAAAGATAAAAAAAAAGAGTGTACCACTAAGGAGGAGGAGTCTCTACGTCGTCTCGGGAACCACTATACCATAGTATTAAAATACCATACAAAAATAAAAAATAGTATTAAAATCTGTCGTTTGTTATACCATTCGATCATAACATAAACGTATTTATTGTTCCTCCACCCACTTTTTTACCAAAACCCAACAGTAGTGATTTATCACTAAGGTTTTTTTCAAAGTTTCTGCAACATTAATGTATGAATATTAATAAAACATAATATATCTTTATATAAATACGTAAAGCAAAAACTTTGGATCCCTTTTTATGAAAATTACGCGGACGAAGGAGCATGAAACTTGGCACACTTATAGTTTATGTAGAGGAGTGCAGAATGCTAATATCTTTAATTAGCTTTTGAAAATAACGCATAAAATATATAAAGTTAATAAAATAAATGTTACACACACTACCATGGTTTGACATCCATGCTTATACAAAGTGACATACCACAAGTCACTACGTAATGCGTTATTAACGCATTTACAGGGACACTAGTCTAAATAAACACTTGTTATAAAATATTATATCAATACTCCATTAAAACGACATATTATATAAAAAAATTCGAAACCGGTATGAAAGACAGAGAAAATAGTGACCCGCCACTAAGCTTTCCTGCTTTTATATTAAGAAATGATTCGTTCATTTCGTGAGATAACAAAATATGTCCAAATGGACTGTTTTTCAAAAAGATTATATCAATACTCGACTGAAACGGTACTTCATTAAAAAGGCGTTCAGATATCAAGAACTAAGAATGTAGTTGAGCGTCAAAAGGTTAGAGATGTTAGATAACTTGGATAGCTTGCCACTTTAGCAAAATACCCATATATTTTTGTAGATAAATTTATTTTACTTAGTCGAAAATTTATGGGATTTTAACTGGAAAGTACGTCAGTAATGGGATCTGTTAGTTACCTAGTGTCCAGACACTCCGGTCTCCAATTTTCTACTCGAAATTGAGGTGTTGAGTGCTGGAACTGAAAGCCACATATCTTGCGAGAGCGAAGAAATGAAAATAATTTAAGTATAGTCCCTGTTTAATAATTGAATAATTTAAGTATATTACCTTACCCTTGAAAGGGAATCGAACGCACCACCTATCGCTTTTACTATCAGACACGGTTCTACTGCGCCACGAATACTCCAATCATCACTTTTTGTAAATATTGGAAATTGCATGTTAAATGGTGGAACTGAAAGCCATAAGTCTTAACAAAGCGGACAAATGGAAATAATTTAAGTATAATTACCTCGAGTGGGAATAGAACCCCTTAACCATTTGCCTTTGTAATCACATTCTGTCCCACTGCCTCACAAACACTCTTTGCATAAAATTGAGAGATTGTGTATCTATTGAAATTCGACGCCGAAGTAGAATAAAGAAACGAAAGTAATTTAAATATAATAATTTCCACGAGTGAGAATCGAATTCCTAACCACTTGTCTTTACAGTCCAATCACTGTGCCAAAATAGCCTGAATCTCTATTATTTGTTTTTAACTTCACGCTGTATCCCGCATATAGCAGGGTCGGCAGAGGGAACCTGAGAACCGACGTGTTAAGACACTCCGCTCCCCACTTTCCGCCAAATTGAGGCATTGCGTGCTGAGTAGCGGAACTCAACGCCGCGCTTTGCCTTGTTACCAAAGCGCGGAAATGAAAATTAACATTTCCCGGAGTGAGAATCGAAGCCACAACCTATCGCGTTTACAGTCGCGCGCTTGTGCCTCTGCGCCACGACAGGCGTTCTCTGTATTCTATCCCTTGTAATTACTTAACAAAATACACGAAAAGTAAATTAAAATGACACTAAATATAATTCAATGTTCAATAAATGGATAGAAAATAGCAATTTCTTATTACTACCAGTTTTCTCTTGAGTAGTCGACTTGAATTGAATTGCATTGAACGAGTGTCTACCTTTAAAATTTAAAATGTTTATTATATCTCGCTTTCTTTAATGTCAAGATGCACTCTAATAAATTATGAAAGGTATTCGAAGTGTATTCCTAAAAGACTTAGTGAAGTAGATAATGTTTTAAGCAGTTTCACGCTTTTTCTTGTACTAGTGTCCAATTGACGCGTTAATGACGCGTTGTCTTTAGCAATGTAAATGTCATATTAGATGTCAAATCATGGTAGTGTGTGTAACATTTATTTTATTAATTTAATATACTTTTTATACATTATTTTTTTTAAGTTTTACGTTGTGCACTCTTTCTCTAGATAAACTATAAGTGTGCCAAGTTTCATGCTCCTTCGTCCACTTAATTTTCAAAACAATGTTTTTGCTTCACGTATTTATATATAGATAGTCAAAGAGACTTTAGTGTTAAGACACTCCGCTGCTTTCCGCGAATTCCTTCACGGCGTGCTATATGGCGGAACACAACGGCCATGCTTTACTAATGCATTGTAATAAATCTTTTTTATAGCAGGGTAGGCAGAGGGAACCTGAAAACCTATTGCTACAAAACTCCGTTCTCTTAAAATTTTCGTTCCCCACTTTTTGCCTAACTGAGGCATTGCGTGCTGAGTGCTGAGTGTTCCTGGGTTTGGTAACAAGGCAGAGCGCGGCGTTGTGTTCCGCCACTCAGCACGCAACGCCTCAATTCGGCGTGAAGTGGGGAACGGAGTGTCTTAACACTAGGTTCCCTCTGCCTACCCTGCTATATGCGGGATAGAGCGTAAAGCTATGTATGTATGTATGCAGTTTACCTAATTTCTAATAAATTGTTTACTTTTCCAAATCCCCGTAGTCAAGTTGCCTGAGGTGTTTTCAAGTTATTGAGGCGGTCCACCCGCGCGGCAGAACTAACACGGTCTTATTGTAAATATAATAAACTTGTATTACTATATTGACTTCAGAGAATAAATAAACGAATCAAATGACGTTTTAAAATTGATTACTAACTTGATGTTTTAACTTTAACTAGTGTCCCCGTCGACGCGTTAACAACGCGTTGTCTTTATCAATGTATATGTCACTTTATTTAAACATGAATGTCAAACTTGTTACTATACTTTTTATGCATTAATTTAAAAAAAATATTATCATTCTGCACTTCTTCGCTATATAAACTATAAGTGTGCCAAGATTCATTCTCCTCCGTCCGCGTAATTTTCGTACAAAGGGATGCAAAGTTTTTGCTTCACGTATTTATATAAAGATAAGAATAAAATAACTATAGAAAATCATTTTTTTTGCTTCATACTTCTTATGGCATAGCAAGGTATTAAAAACCTAATGTAAGACACTCCGTTCTGTACTTTTTGCGTAAACTCAATATCGTAAGTTGAGTAGTGGACCTTAATGCGTTGTCTGAGTAGAGCAGAGACATTAAAATAATTTTAACATAATCGTTTTCTCGAGTGGGAATCGAACCCGGTCAGACGGTCGGACGGTCGGAACCTTCGCCACGATGATTTAAATATCAATTATTTACATTTTATCCACTGTGGTAAGATAATGCACGTCGTTGAGTTCCGCCATTGAACTAGCAAAAGGTGGATAATAAAATATCTTGATACTAGGTTCCCTGACTATGGGCGATAAAGCTTGAAGCTGATTTTTTTAAATCACATACACTATAAACTTACAGCTAAGATTATCTATTATCAATTCAGTATGAAAGTGGGGAATGAAAATGTTAAGAGAATGGAGTGTCTTAACACTAGGTTCTCAGATCCCCTCTGCCTACCCTGCTTTATGCAAGATACAGCGTGAAGCTAAAAAAAACTCATTAACAATAAAAAACTTATCTATAAAAAAACATAATTAAACGTGTTTTGAATTTGTAAAATGTCATCTCTTTTAACGACTCGGGTGATAAAACAAAGTGGATAACAGATCGCCAATTAACGGCAATCGTAAAATAGATGACAGTTGATTGTCAATGTCAATCGAGATGTCAGGCGTCATCTGATGGCTGGTAATTATCTGTGGGAATCAAATCACGTGGATCACTTATGACGGTTGAATTTGACAGATCAATTATTTTTTTAATAATGAAGTCTTTGTGACGCAGTGGGTCTGTATCTGATTGTGGTCTGTGGTCTGTGGTCCCCTAGTGGAAATCAAACTCACAAGCATTTGATTTCCACTCGTGGGAATAATTGTATTTAAATTATTTTATAATAATTATTTTATTATAACGCCTATTGTAGCGCAGAGGCACAAGCGTGCGACTGTAAACACGACAGGTGTGGATTCGATTCCCACTCCAGGTAATGATAGTATTTTCATTTCCTGGGTTTGGTGACAAGGCGTGGCGTTGAGTTCCGCCACTCAACACGCAATACCTCAATTTGGCGGAAAGTGGGGAACGGAATTGTTGTAAGAGAACGGAGTGTCTTAACACTAGGTTATCAGGTTCCCTCTGCTTACCCTGCTATATGTGGGATACAGCGTGGAGTTATTTTAAATAATATTTTATTTTCACTGGTTTCTTCGGTTTTAAAAGGCAGATGAATAAGCTTTGTTGACAATCGTGATGTTGCGTTAGTGTTGAACACTTTGATAGTGATGTTCTCTTTAATTTTTCGTTTTTTTCTTGATTTTTAATTGCTTAAATATTTACCTCCTCTAGCCTTTTCCTTTTAATAATCATTTTTATCATGGCAATGATTTAAATTTGGCTTTTAATCATTACTAAACACTTATCGTTATATTACGGACAAATTACATTAAATATTATAGTTAGTAGTTTTGCATGAGAGAGTAATAAACATTCACACTCAAAAACTTTCGGTAGGCAGAAGGGAACCTAAAAATCTAGTGTTAAGACATTGCGTGCTGATAGGCGGAACTCAACGCCGCGCTTTCGTGTTTATAATATTAGTATAATAATATATTATATATTAATAACATTAGGGAAAATTATCAAAATCCCCATCTCAATAAGAAATTAAGTTAAATCCACCGTTAACCCTACAAAGCAGAGTGTATGACATTAGACACGGACGCTTGATGCTCAATAGCCCTACATTCAGCTGTCATACTGTCACCGCCGCCTCTATGATGGTGATCCTTTTGTGCCTCGATTATATCTATTATTTGTTCTGATTCTTGTTTAGGCTGATTAAAATTTGTGAAATGTTTGTAGTAATAGATAATTGATCTATTTTGTCTTGTAACAATAGAGATGTATGTTGAGTTTTTGATTGTAATTGCGTAGTTAATTTTAGTAGGTTATGGATGCGAAAATATTTTTAATGTGATCAATTCGCTAACTGGATATTTATTTAAAACGCGTAGTACTGATAGAACTTACAGTTCCATGGGAAGAGAATATTCCTAAAAAACTGACCAGGTATAGGTTTAGATTAAATTTGTATGCGGTAGAGGTAGGCGCGAGAGAGACAGCGAAATCTCTGTATAATCTACTTAATAGATCTCGGCCTGTCTAGAACTATTATCAGTTCATTTCTAGCACGTATTTCGAAGGCGGCGTTAGTAGGATCTTTTAAATTTGGCAAGGTAGAGAGAGGAGCACGGACAGTGGAGGTGAACGTTAATGCGCATTTTAAAGAGGCCCCTTAAACCTACACTTGGGTCATAAGTCCCAGGCATTCTCCAAACTCCGCTCTCTGCAACGCGATAGGCCCGGCATGCGTACGGTGAATCCATGGATTGCTAAGGAGTTTTTTCTCAATATAAAAAATGTTGATCTTTTTAATTTTTTTTTCAAAGACATTTAACCGGTTTTAAACATTTTAGATATTTATAAATTGAGTTTTAGTGTGGTCTACATACACTCGTATCACAAGCAAATTGTATAAACAAAAATATCGATATTTAACTTACATTTTAAATGTAGCAGACTTTCATGCGACGATCGCTTACTGTAAAATATGTATTTCACTCTGAAATTTATTGCCCTTTGAAACGTTTAAATTTTAGCGAAAAATACAATTTTTATCGTTCTCTGTGAATTTCGGATGGAGACGATAAGTGAGTTATCGGGGACTTGGTCAAACGTCAATAAATAGTAAATAAGTAATGTTTTACGGCGTATATTTTATAATTGCTATGCTGGTTGCTGGCGTATATTTTTCCCTGTGAGGGGACGGGGTTAGATTACAATGCCCCTCCGCCGCTGGGTAGCGTTCCGTAAGATGCGGGTATCCCAGTAGTTAGGTGGTAGGAGGTTCGTCCTCTGTCTATGTTAAAGACGAACCGCAAAATATTTTATGATGTGTTCCGGTTGGATGGCATGTAAGCCAGGTTTATCCCCTTTCCCCAAAATGTGGTGGTTTCGATAGCGGACTACTACATTGTCCCCCCCTTCCACCTGTATCCTCTAGGTCACAACATCCACAACATCTCTGGTGTTGTAGATGTCCATGGGCGAAAATAACCACTTACCATCAGTCGAAATGGTACGTGGGTTCGAATTCAAATCATAGCACACAAATTATATGGGCGTAAATAAATACAAATTGCCGTACACCATATTTATTTTATTAATGACCGGATTTACTCAACTCCCACTGGCATTAGACTAGATTAAGTACTATATTTAGGCTCAGACGTATTCACTGTTTAAAATAACATTTAGGGAATTTTTTTTAAACGGAGTGTATTAACACTAAAATCTTTATATTATATATTTTACTGAGTTAGAGAGAACTCATTGTCAAGACACTCTGTTTCCGGTGAAAATACGTGTAATAAAAAAAATAATTACAAAAACATAGCAGCTACATGCTTTGCCCCATATTGTTATGTCATGAGGTAGTTAGAGATCATAGAGCCAAAACAATCCGTTCATGGCATTCCACGCGAATTTGATATATTGCATGGGTAACGCTTTGTCTTATCGGTAGAAAAGAAAATAATTTAAACAATTCTGTTTGGGAATCGAATCCACAACCAATCGCATTTACAATCAGACCCTTTTCCACTTTACCACAATGGCTTCCCTAATTTCTACCCGCAAAATTTAAATACAATTATTTTTTAATTACGATCTATGCGTAAGCATAACAGTATTAACGTGATTTAACCAATGTAACTTTATGTAACACGGCGCCTGTGAGACACGTGAAGCACTATACTTATATTTACTACTATAGGCCTGTCGTGGCGCAGGGGCACAAGCGTGCGGACTGTAAACACGACAGATTGTGGGTTCGATTCCCACTCCAGGAAATATTGGTATTTTCATTTCCTGGGTTTGATAACAAGGCAAATCGCGGCGTTGAGTTCCGTCACTCAACACGCAATGCCTCAATTTGGCGGAAAGTGGCGAACGGAATAGTTGTAAGAGAACAGAGAGTCTTAACACTAGGTTCTCTGGTTCCCTCTGCTTACCCTGCTATATGCAGGATACAGCGTGAAGTAAAAAAAAAGGAAAAAGAAAAAAAATCGAGATTGACGTTTTACTAATAAAAATCTTTTTTTTTCAAGATTAAACGGTGTGTATTGGCACTACGTTCTCTCTGATTACCGAATCAGAAGACCCTATTGTCAAATGACTACGTTCTCCGAAAAAAAAAAATGCTTTAATAAAGCAGATTCACGCTTTGTCTTATTCCTATGTGTCCATTAGTTAGTTAGGGAATATAGTGTTGAGTCACTCAGCTCGCGGATTTTTATGTTTTTTTTTTAACTTCACACGGTATCCCACATATAGCAGGGTAGGCAGAGGGAACCTGAGAACCTAGTGTTAAGACGCTCCGTTCTCTTTCAACAAATCCGTTCCCTACTTTCCGCCAGATTGAGGCATTGCGTGTTGAGTGGCGGAACTCAACGCCGCGCTTTGCCTTGTTACCAAACCCAGAAAATGAAAATACTTTATTTCCTGGAGTGGGAATCGAACCAACAATCTGTCGCTTTACAGTCGCACACTTGTGCTTCTGCGCCACGACAGGCGTTCGCGGCGTCGCTGATAATCTCTCTAAATAGACAAAATGCAGGTTACACACTTGACCAAAGCACAGAAATGAATATATATACTTAGCTTCACGCTTTATGCCTAGCGGGTTAACACAGAGAATGAAGATAATTAAAATAATCATTTTGCTGACTGGGAATCGAACCTACAACCTATCGCGCTTACAGTCAAACCTTGTCCCATATAAAAGTATTGTGTCATTAGGTAGTTAAAGAACATGTCGAGACACTCCGTTCACCGCTTTGCTTACTATAGCAAAGAAAGGAAAACATTTTAAATAATCATTTACCTAAATGGGAATCGAATCTTATCCCTTATAATAATATTAACGTAATCTAACCAATGTAACTTTATGTAACACGGCGCCTGTGAGACATATGAAGCACTATACTATATGTGTACAAGTAGAGTGTAAGGGTTGCGTAATCGGACGGTTGGCCCTTTTTATCTTTACTAACATCTGATTTAAATTACTATTTCCAAGATTAACATAGTTTTGATAATATTGTGTGTATTTGTATAGATTATGTTTTAGGATTACTTTGTTAGTGCCTTTACAGATGTGAACGGAGTGTCTTAACACTAATTTTTCTCTGCGGAAAGCCGTGAACGGAGTGTCTTAACCCAAGTTTCTCTGCTTACTCTGGTTGTGAATGATTAAACGCGAAGCTATATAATATAATAATATATATTAATACGTGAAGCAAAAACTTTGGACCCCTTTTTACGAAAATTACGCGGACGGAGGAGCATGAAACTTGGCACACTTGTTGTTTACATAGCGAAAGAGTGCAGAATGATAGTATCTTTTTAAAATAATACATTAAAAGTATATTAAATTAATAAAATAAATGTTACACACACTACCATGGTTTGACATCCATGTTTATATAAAATTACATAAATATACGTTCCTAAGATGCGTTATTAACGCGTCAACGGGGACACTAGTAATAATAAAATCATTTATTTCAGTGAAAATATTAAAATACTCGTATAATGATGCTTAGTTAATATTCTAAATCTGTAAATGACATCGACCAACTACTTTTTTTGAAGTTGGTTTTAGTCTACTGTATTTTAATTCATTAAAGCCTCATCCCAGGTTAATTTCAGGCCATTGCATTTGTCGCGATGTCGGTCTTAATGTTTTTCTTAATCTGATAATGTAGTCTTCACGTTTAATTTCTACTGTAACTCTTATATAGAACGACGCGTGCTTCTTTCTAGGTTTATTTAAAAAAAAAACGCCTGTCGTGGCGCAGTGGCACAAGCGTGCGACTTAGTATGGCGAACTAAGTGTTTCACTTTAAATACCCTGCTATGAAAGATAACACCTAGAACTACTTTCATCAATATCAATCAATATCAAAATAATCATTCCCCTAAATGGGAATCAAACCCATAACCTATCGCATACAGTCACTATCCCACGATGACCTCCACTTAATTATAAACATAATTAAAACTCTGTTACTCTAAATACTAATACAAATAGGTTTTGGTAATAAATAAATAATTGCTATTTACAAACGTTTATACGCGTAATTAAAATTTAATGTTGTTTTAATATATGTCTCGAATTTGAACGGAACGCGAACTGCAAACGTGGTGGTTGTGAATTCTATTCCCAGTTGTGGTAACTGAAGGGTTTATGGGAGTTTTGTTTTAAATGAAACTATAGTAATTATATATGACAACTTATTATTGCAGAAAGCATGTGTACAGCCAGAACACTAAGCACACCGAACCGTTATAGACAGTGTTGCCACTTGGTTGAATTTTTCTAAAAACATATTTCAACAGTAATCATAAAATTAAACTGTTTTTATGTCCAGGCTCTGGTAGAATCAAGCGTTTCATTGAGTTCCAGCACTCAAGGGTATTTCTTCAAGATTTCATTCTTCACCTGATTCATATGGTACAACATTTTCGACACTTATTGCATAATAAAACGTGTTCCTATGAAAGTAGGTGTACCACTATTATAGTAGATGAGATAAGAATCTCAAATATATGTTTTTTTATGCCAAGTGCTAAAAATTTTGGGCAATATGAATCAGAAAAGGACAAAATCTTGAAGAATTACCCTCAACACGCAATACTTGATTTTAAGCGGAAAATTTTCTAAATACTTTGCTATGCGGAGTAGGTCCTGAAAACCAGCGTTGGTACTGTTTGCTTTGTAGCTCATGCTAACATTAAAGCTGAGTGACTTTCCTTTTTCGCTCCACAATGCTGCATATTTTGTTTTGTTTTTATATACATTAGAATAATAGTATTTGTTGTGTTTTCTTGTTGTATTTTTCTTTATAGTTATTATTATTGTCACTTTGGAAGCAGTATGTGTTCCGAAATAAAGTTTTTTACTTACTTACTGAAACTGTAAAAATCTTGTTTAAATTTAAATACATTTGCCAAAAGCTTGAAAGTACAAGCGAAAGGTGTAGGTTTGTTTCCTGTTAACCGGTTGCAAGAACATGAAAATTCTTGATGCATCGTCAGTATGATGGCATATATATAACCACTCTAATATTTTGATAGATAACAACAATATATTACGATTTATGTCTATGACGAAAAATGTCGTCATGTCCATTGCAATAGGCTTTATGTATGACGAAATATTTCGTCATACCCCGTTAGCGTTAAGTTCCACAACTAACACGTGATTATCACTAATTTCCTTTATACATACATACATAGCTTCACGCTGTATCTCGCATATAGCAGGGTAGGCAGAGGTAACCTAGTGTTAAGACACTCCGTTCCCCATTACCGCCGAATTGAGTCATTGCGTGCTGAGTGACGGAACTTAACGCCGCGCTTTGCCTTGTTACCAAACGTAGGAAATGAAAAAATCCATTTCCTGAAGTGGGAATCGTACCCACAACCTGTCGCATTTACAGTTCCACGCTTGTGCCTCTGCGCCACGACATGCGTTTATACTTGTAAATATAAATTCAGTTTTAAATAAGAAACTACTAACAAAACATAATATTTCATATCTTCACTACATATTGAGGTTACGTGTCCGTTGCAAATGGAACATCGTGTGTAAAAATAGATAGCATCTAGATACAGTTAAATATTGTATACATATGTATAAGTATGACTGTTCGTATACCATTATATTTATATATGAAGGAATCACTTTAGATCCCTTTCTATGGTAATTAAAATAAATAAAAAATCTGTTTCAAATAAAATATACTAAGAAGTAACATTATTACGAATAACCCCAAAACGTGTCATTGTCAATTTAAATGTGACCACATCAGAAGCTAGCTATCATATATAATAAAATCATCTAAATTGTAACATTCTCACACATCCTCCGTCTGGCTCGCGACCACTATCATGTCAAAGACGAACCGCCAAATATCTTATGATGTGTTCCGGTTCGATGGCATGTAAGCCAGGTTTTCCCCTTTCCCACCCATCCTTTCCCCAAAATGTGGTGGTTCCGATAGCGGACTACTACATTATCCTCCCTTTCCATCTGTATCCTCTAGGTTGGCAACGCATCTAGTACATCTCTTGTGTTGTAGATGTTCATGGGCGAAGGTAACCACTTACCATCAGGCGGTCCTTCTGCTCGTTTGCCATCCGGTATCCATAAAAAAAAAAAAAAACACTACAAAGTATACCGGTATCCCACAAAAAAGACCTCCAGTTTTGAAGTCGTTTAAAAATAATTAAAATATAATTATTCACCCAAGTAGAAATCGAACTTTCAACTACTCTCGCTTACAGATGACCCACTGCGATACTATGGATATAATAACAAAAGATTTTTCTTTAGCTTCACAACAGTGAACATAACAGATCCTGCATATAACAGGGTAGGCAGAGGAAACTTGAGCACCTAGTGTCAACACACTCCGTTCTCTTTCAACAATTCCGTTCCCCACCTTCCGCCGGCTTTGCGAAATGTTAAAAAAGAACGGAGTGTCTTAACACTAGGTTCTCAGGTTCCCTCTGGCTACCCTGCTATATGCGGGATACAGTGTATACCTAAACGAAACCGTTGCTGAATGTGAAAAATAAATACCCCATATCACAAGTGCTTCTCCATCAATTAACGTTAATCGATTACCGAAAGTGATATACTCGTAGTCCATATAACATATTAGAGACCATCGTGTCGTGGGATCGTCTGACTGAAAACGCGATTGGTTGCGTGTTCGACTACCACTCGAGGGAATTATTATATTTAAATAGTTTCGTTACTTTGTTCTGGCAAGACAAAGCGTGACGTTAGGTTTAGATACTCAATAAATACATACACACATACATACATAGCTTCACGCTGTATCCCGCATATAGCAGGGTAGGCAGAGGGAACCGTTACACCGTTCCCCACTTTCCGCCGAATCGAGGCATTGCGTGCTGAGTGGCGGAACTCAACGCCGCGCTTTGCCTTGTTACCAAACCCAGGAAATGAAAAATTCCATTTTCTGGAGTGGGAATCGAACCTACAACCTGTCGTGTTTACAGTCGTACTTGTGCCTCTGCACCACGACAGGTGTTACTCAATAAATAATATCTCGAATTTGTACATGAAGCGTTAAACAGAGTGTCTTAGCGCTATGTTCTCGCTTATTACCCTGTTTTGCGGAAAAGGCGACAATACATACATACATACATACATAGCTTCACGCTCTATCCCGCATATAGCAGGGTAGGCAGTAGGCAACCTAGTGTTAAGACATTCCGTTCCCCACTTTCCGCCGAATTGACGCATTGCGCGCTGAGTGGCGAAACTCAAAGGCGACAATCTGTATAGAAATGTGTTATTAGGCGCTTTATCACACTCAATGCGTTGAATTCGGGCGTAGAGCGAATGAGTGTCTTAACACTAGGTCTTCTCTGACTCTCCCGCCGCCGAGGTTTCGTCGGATAATTGGGGCAGTTCCTGTGAGCCTCGGCCAGTGGTGGTAGAGGAGGAGCAACGTGAGGTTTTAGTGGGTATACGTACGGCCTCTTTACAGCTGGACCGGAGCCCCACATAACCCGTCCGAGTCCCTGCGGGGGGGTATCCATAACGGATTTCCTCCCGTAAAAAAAACTAGTATTGAAAGTTAATCGATTATCGAGAACAATACAGTGAATATAAGGAAATTAATAATAATGAAAACCCTAATATTTTTTATTTCACGAGTAGTTTATGAGATATCCGTAATAATGTCTTTTTTTGTGCATTTTATATTAATAGTTTATTTTTTATTAAATTTTTTATTATTGATGTAAAAATACTCAATACTGGAATGGTATTTATCAAATGGAAACTTCATTCCATTAGGTAAATTACCTTTGTTACCTGTGCTTTTAATAATAGGTAAGCTGAAAATATGTCGAATTTACAATTCGATATAGATGATTGAAGCTTTGTTTTATAGTGTGGTATATTTTTGTTGTTGATGTAAATCGATTTTTTGTTTATTTTTAATCGATTTCAAAAAGGGAATCAATCAATTTGACTACTTTTTATGTATGTTATTGCGTAACTAATTACTGGATCAAAGAATTTTAATTAATCTTTCTTTTTTAGATTGAGGTACTGCGTATTGAGTGGCGGAACTCAACGCCGCGCTTTGCCTTGTTACCAAACACAGGCAATGAAAATACTAAATATTATTTAGAATTTCATTCCCGGTCATGGGAATTGAACGCACAACCTGTCGCGTTTACAGTCGTATTTTGTGCCTCTACGCCACGACAGGCGTCTTGCAGTTGAAATCTTTTTGTGTTAATATCTTAACTATTTTGAACAAAATTATTTGACTTTGACGTCTTCACGGATTTTTTTTTCTTAGGGATTTGTTTCTGTCATGAGTATTGTAAAATAAAAAAAAATGTACATAAAAAATAAGGTTTTATTTATATTTGTAATTTAAAGGAAACGTCAGACGACTGATTGGAAAGCATAATGAAAATTAAGAGCAAATATTAAACATGCGAATTGAAAACGTGTATCGGCGTCAACGTTAAAGGATTTAAACCAATTTGTTACATATAAATAATTGAATCGATTTTTTTCAATAAATGATCGAGTTAATCGTTTTTTTTTTATTTATTTACTTTTTAACTTCACACTGTATCCCGCATATAGCGGGGTTGGCAGAGGGAACCTGAGAACCTAGTGCTAAGACACTCCGTACTCTTACAAAAATTCCGTGCCCCACTTTCCGCCGAATTGAGGCACTGCGTGCTGAGTGGCGGAACTCAACGCCGCGCCTTGCCTAACCAAACCCAGGAAATGAAAATACTACATTTCCTGGAGTGGCAATCGAAGCCACAACCTGTTGCGTTTACAGTCGCACGCTTGTGCCTCTGTGCCACGACAGGCGTTTGTTTATTTAATGTGTTTAATCTATATTTTCTTATTTTTTTTAACCTTTTTTAAAAAAAGGAGGTTGTATCAATTCGACGGTATTTTCTTTGTGTTACTGCATAAACTTTTAGGACATACATACATACATAGCTTCACGCTGTATCCCGCATATAGCAGGGTAGGCAGAGGGAACCTAGTGTTAAGATACTCCGTTCCCCACTTTTCACCGAATTAAAAAAAAATCTATTGATGTAATTCCATTTAAGCTTAGTTTAGATATATGAATAGTTTTTTTACTTATTTGTAAAAAAAATAGTTATTAAAATATTACGGACACTTAATCCGTACGTTTTTGTACTTATTATTTTAGATTTTATTTTAACTATATATTAGCATGTTTTTTCTGTTTTACTTATCGTTACAAATTACGAATAGTATCAGGTACAGTCATGAGTCCCATAGACCTATGTCGGTAATTATTAAATTTAAGGAAAGGAGAAACACGTAGCTGGTTATATAGAAGAAGCGATGAACGGAGTGTCTAGACACTAGGTCTCTGACTATCCTCGTATACAGGATAAAGGATGAAGTTTATTTAAACTAAATTTAGTCTATATATGCCACAACACGCAACGCCTGTCAACGCCTGTCGTGGCGCAGAAGCACAAGCGTGGGACTGTAAACGCGACAGGTTGTGTGTTCGATTCCCACTCCAGGAAATGAAGTATTTTCATTTTCTGGGTTTGGTAACAAGGCAAAGTGCGGCGTTGAGTTCCGCCACCCAACATGCAATGCCTCAATCTGGCGGAAAGTGGGGAACGGAATTGTTGAAAAAGAACGGAGTGTCTTAACACTAGGTTCTCAGGTCTCTCTTCCTACCCTGCTATATGCGGGAGACAGGATGAAGTTAAAAAAACATACCACAAAATAAAGTAAATACATGAATCTTATCACATTTAATGTAATTGAAAGCGAGCTTGTAAATCTCGATCGCGTCAAAGTTCATAAAATGTAAAATCAATCTGGAAATGAAGTTCTCTAAACATGCTCTCTCAACAAATAGGTTTGCGAATGGCTTTTCCAAAGTTTGTTTGGGACTAGTGTATTTAGTTGTGGTTATGTAACCTGAGATTTAAATTTTTGAGGTCTTGTATCTTGCAAGAGTTTTGCGAAAAATTAGGGCAGTTCCTGTGGATTTCGTTAGTGGTGGTTGAGGAGTATCAGGTTTTGGTGGGTATACAAGATGGCCTGCTTCTGCTGGTCTGGAGGACATAATTTGTCCGAGGAATCTGAAGTCTTGATATATCTAGCTTAGTTGTTAAGTTACAACTGATATTGTATTCTTAATACATACAGTTGAAGACTTAGGATAATGTAAATCTTTGTCGTTGGTGGTAAGTGAAGCTGTTGAGTTGAGTCGAACTCACGACCATTACGTTTACAGTTAAATGCTGGCCTTAAACATATTGCTTTACTTTATAAGCAATTATTTAATTTGTCCTGTTTGCGTATTTGTTTATTTTGTTATTGTCAAATTTAGTAAGTGAAGTTTTTCCCCCTCCTTGTTGACGTATTGGTCTCATATTTGAAACACACTTAGTCCTGATGACAATATAATTTAATAATCTGTATCATTATAAATTCAAGATGGCCGCCGCTACAAAATGGCGGACAACATGTTTTGTTTATCTTATATCTTATATTTACATATTTTTATCTGAAATCACTAAAAAGAATTGAAAACCTAAAAATCTAATTAGTACATCTCATTAAAAACTAAACCATTACGTATCGGCTTGAACAAATATACTTAAACATAATGTTCCTCTTTGTATGACCTATTTCCTACCATTCGTGATTTAGAACGAAGGGAGCACCTGTAATTATTTTACTCTGGTAAATAGAATTGCATTAGCTAATTGATTTTTTTAATTATCTATATATATACCAGTGGCGAGGGGGAAAATTTTAGTTAGGCAAGCCGGTAAATTAAGGAAAGCTGATGTATATTTAGGGAAGCCGGTAGAAATATTTAAGGAAGCCGATAATTTTTAGGGAAGCCGATATATTTTATGAAAGCCGGTATAGGATGTGAAGGTATTTAGTAATTTTACCATCGAATTTTGGCGAGGACCTTTTTTTTGTTTTGGGTCTATAAGATGTCAGAGCTTGTATTACTCGACATGGAGAGCTTTATATTCTTCACTTTACGCCCGAATTAGAAACAATGTGTGTCGTTCGGACTTTTCGCTTTGTTTTATGTTACTAGAGCAGATAGTGAAAAAATTTAAATATAATTATTATGGCCCGCAAGGCACAAGTCTGCGACTGTAAACGCGACGCAACGAAGGTTGTGGCTTCGATGCCTACTCCACGAAATGTAAAAGTTAAATATTTTCATTTCCTGAGTAAGTGACAAGGCAAAGCGCGGCGTTGAATTCCACTACTCACGCACGCAATGCCTTGATTCGGCGGAAACTGGGAAATGGAGTGTCTTAACTCTAGGTTCTTAGATTCCCTCTGCTTACCTAATTTTGGTGATTCTTGTCTATCATATCATAGACAAGAATCACCAAAATTGGTTCACGCAATAAAAAGTTATGCGGTAACACCAAAAATACCATCATTTTGAAGTCGGTTAAAAATATTCAAGTAATGAAATATTTACTACGGGCAAGAACTTAAATATATTTTTGTAAACAACATTTTCATTTCGGTAAGATATTCCCCGCTGCATTTTTTAGTTATGTTTGTATATTATTATATCTGCTTGTAGAAAAATCTTTTTAGGTTTTTTAAAATACAACTTAAATGCGAAAGTTTATGAGGATGGATGTTTGTTACTCTCTCACGTAAAAACTACAGAACGGATTTAAATGAAATTTTACTGTAATATAGTTAATACATCAGACACATATGCAAAGCGCGGCGTTGAGTTCCGCCACTCAGCACGCAATGTCTCAATTCGGCGGAAAGTGAACGGAATTGTTGAAAGTGGACGGAATGTCTTAACACGTCAGTTCTCAGGCTACCTCTGCCTACCCTATGTGTGGGATACAGTGTGAAGCTAAAAAAAAAGTCTATAGTAGATGTCACGGCAGGACTAAGAAAATTCATTTTGTTTTCATTATAGCAACAATCAGGTTCCCGTAACTAGATTGTCGCCGCAGTTTTATATTCTTACCGGCCGGCCTTACTTTGCTCGAATCTAAATACAATTTTTACTTTAGGTCTATGAGATTTAGTTAGGTAAATGAAAAATCTGTTATTTTTGTATATTATTTCACGGAAATTCTTTTGTTTTTAGTATCACGCTTTATCCCGCTTAGTATGGTATGGTCAGAGTGAACGTAGTGTCTAAACTCTCCTTTCCAGGCTTTCTGTCAGAAATTTGACTAGTTGCGTGTTTATTGACAGAACTTAATACCGCGCTTTGTTTTATCAGAGTGAAATTAAAATTATTTCACTATCATTCCCTAAGTGCGAATTGAACCCACAACCAATAGCGTTTACAGTTAGACTCAGACTATAAAATTCTAAAATCCCCTTTCAATATTATGGATTTCGAGATATCCTTTCGGAGTCCTCCAAGAAACCAAATTATATCTATCTTTTTTTTTTTTAACTTCACGCTGTATCCCGCATATAACAGGGTAGGCAGAGGGAACCAGAGAACCTAGTGTTAAGACACTCCATTCTCTTTCAACAATTCCGTTCCCCACTTTCCGCCGAATTGAGGCATTGCGTGTTGAGTGGCGGAACTCAACGCCGCGCTTTGCCTTGTTACCAAACCCAAGAAATGAAAATACTAAATTTTACATTTCCTGGAGTGGAATCGAACCCACAACCTGTCGCGTTTACAGTTTATATCTTTCTAATGGCAGTATTTTCGCGTGTACGTTGTCTGTCAGCAATAATAACGCAAGCATTGTATATATATAAATTTAAAAATAAAATTTTCAACTGATGCAAATTTTAAGATTTGTCCAAACTGTCAATTTTCATATATAAGCTACCGACTCGGAAAGCAGTTCTACTGAGAGCCGGCGAAAAACATGACAGTTGCTCTTTTAAAAGATTTTCGTAATAATTTTATTCCACAAGTTAATATCGTTTTGTCCAATATTCTTTATCTTTTACCCAACTGTCAGGAGGGTTATGTTTTTCGCCCGTATTATGTATGTTTGTAATATTCATTATTACCTCATATCTTCCAAACCCCTGGACCTATTTATATACAATAATTAAGGTGACATTAGATAAGTATTGATACTCCAAGTGTTCTTAGATATATGACGTCATTCTTAATTCAATATGGCGCCCTCTAGAGGCAAGCGTCATGAACAAACACAAAAAAATCGTTGATGGGTACCGTGTGGGGTATCAAATGAAAGGACATAATTAGCACATTTCAAATATATAACACATAACTAGCTTTTATAGCTAACTTTATTTGTATTTGCTTCTTAAATTTGAAGAATTGGTTCAGTCGGGTTGTTTTGGTCTATATGACTATGTGCGTTATATTTAAGTTTAACGCTTTATCCTCCATAGTAGGGTAAGTATAATGAACCTAGTGTCAAGACACTCCGTTCTCAACTTTCCGCACGAATTCGAGATATGGTGTGTTGTTTAAAGAAACTCAACGTTCGTGTTTTGTCTTTTCAAAGCGCAGTAATGCAAACAATTTAAATATAATTTTTACCCGTGTGGAAATCGAACCCATAATCACCGTGTTTACAGTTAGACACAGTCCCATTGCGACACGATGACCTCGTATAGAAGGATTTGGATAATTAGGATTTTAACAAAATAAGAAAACCGACTTCTAATAAAATGCACTGAAAAGTAAAATTACGAATAACGCATAAGCTGATTGTCAGATCTTAATTAAATTTAAGCCACATCAAAAGCACTAGCTATCATATAAAAAAGAATCATCGAAATTAGTCCACCCAGTAAAAAGTTATGCGGTAACACATATCAAACAGTCAATAGCCTTCTTTTTTGAAATCGGTTAAAAAGAGTTCTTTTTATTATATTTTCTAGTCTTTTAGTGAAGTTCCAAACTGTACAGTTTTATACGTTTTTCTTTGAAGCAGACGAAAGCGTCATACAAAGTTAATTCCTTGTAAAACACCTACTTGTTAAATAAAAGTAAAAGATTTTCATGAATATTTCTTAGAGAAAATAGTTCTTTTTAAATAAAACGTACTTATTTAGGATTTTAGGTATATTTTTTACTCACATAGAAGGTTAATCATAGAGAACATAGTGTTAAGACACTCCGTTTACTATAAGATAATTTTATAATACGACACGCAATATCTCAATTCGTCGGAAAGTAGGGAAGGGAAATTTTAAAATAGAACGGAGTGTCTTAACTAGGTTCTCTGATTACCTCTGCCTACCCTGCTATATGCGGGATACAGGATGAGGCTAGGAAAAATTTGCGTAAAAAGTCACAGGGTACAAGTCAAGATTTAAAATAATATTTAATAACTATTAACTATTTCTATAAGATGATTACTATGGCAGGAGTCAGGAAGGAAAGCTCCCGGAAGCACGTCTTGTAAGCTTAAATTGTCTGAACAATTTAAAAGGAGCTTGTTATTGCAGTGCACTTCAACTGTAGGCGAAAGTGACTTAAGCCTTCTCCACTCTATTTATTAAAGTAAACCTATAATAATGATGCTTTTGCTGAGGTTTTCTTAGAAAATCTATATATATA
>JAKGSA010000014.1:310420-348302 GCA_033558755.1 Philaethria dido | reverse complement strand
TATTATTTGTAATATTAAAATAACTGCTATTCACTACATGCATATGAATATAGTAGGTATATATATTATACTAAATAATAAATTATATTAGATGCGACTGTAAACGCGACAGGTTGTTGGATCGATTCCCACTCCAGGATATGGAATTTATCATTTCCAGGGATTCGATTCCAAATTATGATATTTAAATTATTTTCTTTTCTCTGCTCTAGCAACTCAGAGTGGCGCTTAGATCCGCTAGTCACCACTCAATGTCTAGAAATCGTCTCCTTACGATCCAAGTTAAAAATTATACACTTCCATCCGTATTTATTTTCATAATAGTTTTAACAATAAAACGTAAAAAAGTAAAAGAAGCCGTGGCGAGGAGTTATTCGTAACAAAAATAAATGAAAACTTATTTATTGTTCGTCTTTTGTCAGTTAACTTGTAAAGTCGGTATGAACGGCACGTAGGTAAGAAAACCTTTTTCTTTTCACCTCCCTATATTGAGACAGCATATTTAGTTTACATTGATAAGTGGCATTCGTATACAATGAATGCGGGTTCGATTCTCAACGAATAATATTTATATAAAATGTCCCTTACTGGTAGCACAAAGCACGGTGTTAAGTTACGCAATAAATTATCACTATATTCTCTGCTTATCTAAGATATATAAAGATGATAATTCTAGAAGTCTGAAATACCGTTTTATACAGAACTATTTTCCATTTTCTGGGTTTGGTAACAAGACAAAGCGCGGCGTTGAGTTCCGGAACATGAATACCTCGGTTCGGCGGAAAGTGTGGAACGGAGTGTCTTAACACGTCGGTTCCCTCTGCCTGCCCTGCTATATGCGGGATACAGCGTGAAGCTATGTATGTACAGAACTGGGCTAATATTCGCAAAAATGTAGCTTTTTGTAGAGGCATTAAAAAAATCTGATATATTTTCTCTTGTTAGACATAGCGCGTCGCTGAGTTACGTAACATGCAAGCATTAAATTATTCTTAGATTATTTCTATGACTATGATACTGAATGATAATAAATCTTAACCGGAATACCTTTTTAACGAGAGAAGGTATTAATGTTCTACAACCTATATTTTTTAACAGACTTCAAAAAAAGAAAGTTCTAACTACAATCGACTGGTTTTCGCAAAAGCACTGTAAATTTATTTTTTATATATATAAAAAAAAAAACAGTTATTTCCTATCACACAGCGTTAAGTTACGCAACAATGATCGCTAGATTCTCCTATCTAAAATACTTAAAGATAAAAAGTATAGACTCAAATGCCGTTTTATACAGAAGCGAGCAGATACGAAAACGCGATGTAACAGCGACGGGTGGAAAAGTTACGTAATGCTGTCGGGACTACGAAAATGAAACCTGAGAGGAATGTTGATATTGTAAATTCATAATTGAGTTACACGTACAGAAAGATGCGATAACATCGTAAATAAGTATAGTGTATGTGTAGTTTAAGTATGTACCGATATACTCGTATATAGATAAGTATTTGTATTAATCGTTTTTTTAGCTTCACACTGTATCCCGCTTATAGCAGGGTAGGCGGAGGGAACCTGAGAACCTAGTGTTAAGACTCCGTTCCCCACTTTCCGCTGAATTGAGACATTGCGTGCTGAGTAGAAATGAAAATAATAAAATTTTACAATTCCTGTAGTGGGAATCGAACCACTACCACTACCACTACCTATAGAGTTTACAGTCGCATGCTTGTGCCTCTGCGCCACGACAGGCGGTATAGGTGCCTATTCGTATTAATCGTTATGCAAATGAATTGGATAAGGTTTATCGGTTTCTGTTATTGAAAGACATAATATATTTAAATTATGTTGAAATGTTATTAAAAAAGGCATTTTAAGGCGCAGCGTTGAGTTCCGCCACTCAGCACGCAATTCCTCAATTCGGCGGAAAGTGGGGAACGGAGTGTCTTAACACTAGGTTCTCTCTGCCTATCCTGCGGGATACAGCGTGAAGCTATGTATGTATGTCTCCTCTAATATGACAAAAACAAGGCGCGGCGTTGAGTTCCGCCACTTAAAACACCACCTTGTAGCTTTAAAAATGCCTTTTTTAAATAACATTTAAACATATTTTACATATATTATACGTCTTTCAATAATTTTCGCGTCGTCTTTGCTCCTGACGTAGATTGTGTAACTATTTAGCGTTGTTCTGTTTGTTTGTTAATTAGCGTCATATATCTGAGGAGTACGTTTTGCTTTCTTGTACCTGATTTTATACATAAGTGTATGTTAAACACATGGTAATATATAATATTTGTTTTATTAATTTTATGTGTTTGTATTTCATTATTGTAATAAATATTGGTTTTGTGCAATTCTTCTCCATGTACAGTGTATGCGTCTACGTCTGTCGTGGCGTAGAGGCACAAATGTGCGACTGTAAACGCAATACATAGGTTGTGGGTTCGATTCAACTCCAGGAAATGAAAATTCTAAACATTTAGTATTTTCATTTTCTGGGTTTGATAAGAAGGCAGAGCGTGCCGTTGAGTTCCGTCACTCAGCACGTAATTCGGCGGAAAGTGGGGAACGGAAATGTTGAAAGAGAACGGAGTGTCTTAGCACTAGGTTTTCAGGCTTCCTCTGCCTACCTTGTTATTTGCGGGATACAGCGTGAACCTAAAAAAAAAAGTATGTCAATTTGTATGTTCTGTTCGCATAGTGTTCATGAAAAGAAATGCTACGTTTTCCCTTCGCGTATTAATATAATGATAATTTAAGTACGTACTATCGAATGTGGGTGGAAAGTGGTAAATTAGAATATAAATTGTGAATCGATACTAGTGGCAGTGAAAAAAAATCGAAAATTAAAACATAACTAACTTCCAGCTGCGAAAGCAAAATAATATGAATTTAAGCAAAAAAAGAAAACCAAATTTATATAAAATTGACTAAAATGTAAAATTATTAGGAATAACTCAAAAACTACTTGTCTATCTTAATTAAAAGACAAGCGAACCGCGGTTTTGATTTCCGCCACTCAGCACCCAATGCCTCAATTCGGCGGAAAGCGGGGAACGGAGTGTTTTAACACTTGGTTCTCAAGTTCCCTCTGCCTACCCTGTTATATGCAAGATACAGCGTGAAGCTAAAAAAAAACAAAAATATATACATTACCTTCGTTCGTACGCCCCAGTTTAAGTAATAACGTAGTAAGTGGTCGATCGTCATACAAATATAAGAATCGATCTATGTTTAGGTATTACATAAAGTAATACTTCCATACATTAAGCCTTTGCTACTCACTTATACAACATATAAAAGTTTAGAGAATATTAGTATTTTCATTTCCTGGGCTTGGTAAGAACAAAGCGCGGTGTTGAGTTCCGCCACTCAGCACGCAATGCCGCAATTCGGTGGAAAGTGGGGAACGGACACTAGGTTATCAGGTTCCATCTGTATTACTGCTACATGCGGAATACAGCGTGAAGCTAAATGAAAAAATAAAAAATTAAACATAATCTTATTATTTCCCGTTTTCATAGAAACTTCGAGAAATCCTCTCTTAGTGCCTCTCTTAGTCCCCTACACTCAAGCTGCCCAAGCAGCCTACATGACAAATTTCATCTTTTTGTAGATAGTAGTTTCCTAGCTATGCGTTGACTGTCAGTCAGTCACTCAGTAACGCAAGCGCTCAGATGCACAAACGGAAATTTTGATTTTATCGTCCTCGCAAACGAACTGCTGCTACGAGATGGATATAGCTAGTTTAATATCTATATATAAATACGTGAAGCAAAAACTTTGGGTCCCTTTTTACGAAAATTACACGGACGGGGGAGCATGAAACTTGGCACACTTATAGTTTTTATAGAGAATAAGTGCAGAATAATATTTTTTTTAAATAATTCATTAAATATATATTAAATTAATAAAATGAATGTTACACATACTACCATAGTTTGTCATGCATGTTTATACAAAGTGACATATATATTACTAAAGACAACGCGTTGTTAACGCGTCAACGGGGACACTAGTATATATTATTTTACAGCTACACACTTTATCACGCATAGCAGGGTAATCAGAGTGAACCTAGTGTGTAGACACTCCGTTCGCCGATTTGCGCCCGAATTCGAATCATACTAGAGCGAAGAAATAAAATAAAATAGTCTTAAATATGATTATATTTAAATTTTGAGTGGGAATCGAACCCACAACCAAATCGCGTTTACATTCAAACGCTGTTCCACTGTACCAGATGGCCTCTATCATACATCTCAATCTATTCAATTTCACTTATAAATGAATGTCAATATTTGTATTCAACTCATTGGATTTTAATTAAATGTAGTTTCTAGATACTTTGACGTCGAAAATTCTTGGAAATACACCCTTTGACTAAAACGAGCGCAGTCAAAGAGAAGTCGAAATGTAAATTAGTTGAACGCTGGCCACCTTTGATTCTGGCCTTTTTAAAGTAAATAATGATAATTTAGAAGGAAGTCTGTCGTGGCGCAGAGGCACAAGCTTGCGACTGTAAACGCGACAGGTGGTGGGTTCGATTCCCACTCCAGGAAATGAAATTTTTCATTTTGCTGGGTTTGCTAACAAGGCAAATCGAGGCGTTGAGTTCCGCCACTGACCACAATACCTCAATTCGGCGGAAAGTGGGGAACGGAGTGTCTTAACACTTAGGTTCCCTCTGCCTACCCTGTATGTGGGATACAGCGTGAAGCTACAGTTACACGAGATAATGCCCGTGTATTTAATATACCTAAGTTTAAATGCAAGCAGTAACTTAACATGTTAACATTGAACTTTCACGTTACAGTTGGTAGTTAAACTTTAACATAAAGCTCGTATATAGAGCTTAGCCTTAATTTCACGTTGACATTAAATAAACCTGTGTGTGTTTTATTATGTCGTTTCTAACTAATAACTTATGCCTCAATTCGGCGGAAAGTTGGGAAAGGAGTGTCTTAACACTAGGTTCTCTGGTTGCCTCTGCCTACCCTGCTATCTGCGGGATACAGCGTGAAGCTAAAAAAAAATATGCTTCACGCAATAGGGTAAATATAGTATGAAGACACTCCGTTTTCTATTTCTAGGCTGAATGAACACTGCGTGTTGAGAGGGTATCTCATATTAAATATATTATTTGTTGATTCAAATCAAACTTGGGGTTATGATCAAATTTAATTTATTTATATTTCATCGCTCTGGTAAAATAAAATGGCATTGAGTTCTACCATTTAAAATATTATCTAAGGATTAAGATTGAAAAAAAAAGACCGATTAATAACCTAGAAGAAAGAATCGATATCCACTCAGTAGAATAATTATACTTACCTAACTTTACCCTTTGTCCCTAGCAGGGTAGTCAGAGAGAACAGAGCGCCAAACACTACAGTCCTACCATTTTCGCCTCGTTCACAGTCATTAACCTCTTCATACATGCCCTCCGGGGGGTCCTCATGATAATTATATTTCAGTTATTTTCATTTTTCCAGCAGCATAGATATATTTATCTAGGTTCTATTGAACCTAGTTATAAGACACTCCATTCTTCACTTTCCTTTTTCCATAAATTGCATGCTAAGTAACAGAACTCAAAGTGACGCAGCGTCTTACAAGACCAGGGAAGTAAAACGTTATATATAATGGAACTCTACGCTGTGCTTCAGGAAAATGATAATAATATAATAATCATTACCCTGAGTGGAAATTGACTCCATAACCAATCGTGTTTAGCCAGAAGCTGTGTCACTGCGCCATGATGGCCTCTATAGTTATCTTAACGCTCTGCTTTTTCTTACCAAAGAATAATTTATTACCGCGACTGGAAATCGAACCTATAACCAACGTAATTAACCCTCAGACATACTAGAGTAGTTATCATTTTTCAATCACTTAAGAGTGATCTCGTGTCTAGCTTCCAGTGACAATTAGCGCATGTACTCGTGCGGCGCAAGCTTTGAACGTTTGTTAAAGCGAATTCAAATTGGCTGGCAATTTCGTTGACGACTCCTAAGTGGTGTATTGACTTTATTTTGGATAATTATTCCGTTTTCCATGGTGGCAGAGGGACTGTATCTGGAAACGCAATAGTAGTGGATTCGATCCTCCTTTGGGACACTAATTATACGCGAAATTATGCGGTAGGAGGTTCGTCCTCCTACTGACTCGCGACCACTATCATGTCAAAGATAAACTCCCGCCCATCCTTTTTCCAGAATGTGATGGTTTCAATGGCGAACTGCCGCAGCCACTACATTATTTCCTCCCCTCCCATCTGAACACTGGGTCGACAACGCATTTACAACTCCTCTGGTGTTGTACGTGTCCATGGGCGAAGATAACTTACCAATAGGTGGTTCTCTTGCTCGTTTGCCATCCTCTCGTCAATAAAAAAAAGTAATTTTCCTTGCTTTGGTAAGACAAAGTGTTGTGTTAAGTTCGGTTATTCAGCTGGCAATGTCTCGTTTAATTGGTAAATGGAGAACGGAGTGTCTTGACAATAGGTTCTCTCTCTCTATCCTGTTATGAATGAATAATCGTGAAGTTATATCAAAAATATAATACTAAGGCTATGCTTATACATTCATCTTTGTAATTCATAGAAGACGTACAAGAATGAAAGGAGTTATTAGTTATTCAGCGAAACGCGAAGAAAGCAAATGAGGTGGAAATTGGCTTGAGTTGGTTCTTAGATGAGCTATTCCGCATGCATTGACAGCTAATGCAGTTTTGATAACTCATATGCACTGTACGTGCATTAATTGCAATGTTTAATATATTCATCTATATATAAAACGTCTGTGTTACTGAGTGTCTGAAGACAACGTGTAGGCCAAACTACTGAGCGTAGAAAGATGAAATTTGGCATATAGGCTCCTTGAGGAGTGTAGGGGAGGACTGAGGATTTCTCGAAAATTCTACGGATCGGGGAAACGGGTTTGTAGGTTTTATAGCCCATGCAAGCAAAGTCGCAGGTTACAGATAGTGTTTCATAGAACGGTATGCTAGAAACTTACTAACTTGATAAAACTTGTGGTGAACTTACGTAAGTTAAAGCATCGTTGGTGTCGTGAGGTATTTTGAATGTGTCGATGCACACGATAGTATTAAACTTTAGTTGCAGTAGTAATTAAAGTTTATATACGAGTATACTATTTGTGGTGGCCTGCTTTGTTGTGGCCCTTATTATGTAACTTCCGGTTTCCTCTATCCGTTCCACCCTATATATATGAAAGTCGACTGAGTTACTTTACAAATATTAATATTTACAGCTAACTATGAAGTTAGATACAATTTTATTTAATTAGTAATTGTATTTAAGTAAATAAGAGACTCTATTTACGGTTTTCCTTTGCAAACAGAGCATCAAACCCATGGTAGTGTGTGTTATATTTATTTTATTAATTTAATCTATATCTAAGTATTACATAACATTTTTTGGACTCTTTCATATAAACTTTAACTGTGTCAAATTTCATACTCTTCCGTCCACGCAATTGTTGTAAAAAAAGTTTAACTTACGTATTAATATAATGATAAATATTATATCCATATACAGTTACTTAAATATAAAGGTAACACCTGTCGCGGCGCACAGGAACAAGCGTGCGACTGTAAACGCGACAGGTTGTGGGTTCGATTCCCACTCCAGGAAATGGAATTCTTAATTTCCTGGGTTTGGTAACAAGGCAAAGCGCGGCGTTGAGTTCCCTCACTCAGCACGCAATGCCTCAATTCAGCGGAAAACGGGGAACAGGGTATTTTAGCACTAGGTTCTCAGGGTCCCTCTGCCTACACTGCTATATACGAGATACAGCGTGAAGCTAAAAATATATATTAAGCTTATTGTATTTATATAAAATACTATTAGCAGTAAGTATTAGTCATGAATTCGACTATCTTTGACCAAACACAATAAAATTTGACAGTATTTCCAGAAATTAAACGTTAGTCCAAAGAAACTTTTTAGCTTTATAATATTATATTAATATAGAAAATAACGACTGTTAGTTTAGATAAAAGGTGGGGTTTAGTAGGTTATGACTTGCAGGCTATCGCCAGGGTTCAAGAAAGAAGGAGGAGAAGCACTATGGGGTTTTAATGGGTACGGCCTCCATCTGCCGGTTCACAGTCCCACATAACCCGTCTGAGTCTTCAATTTAGCGAGTACTCATAAAGAGTTTCCTTGCGATCAAAAAGCAGGTTTTCTCCTCTCCCACCCATCCTTTCCCCAAAATGTAGTGGTTCCGATAGCGGACTACTAAATTGTCCTCCCCTTCCATCTGTATCCTCTAGGTTGGCAACGCATCTACAACATCTCTGGTGTTGTAGATGTTCATGGTCGAAGGTAACCACTTACCATCAGGTGGTCCTTCTGCTCGTTTGCCATCCGTTATCCATAAAAAAAAAACAAGGTGGACCACGAAAAGCTAAGGCCAGCTAATCTCTATTCATCTTGTAAGTGATACAAAGCGGCAAATTTGCTCGGATAGCTAGAAAAATTGGGGCAAACTAAAAACTAAAACAATATAAAATTTAGACTCATCGGAACGTTAACTTAAACGTCTCCGGCATCAACAGTTTTGAATGTTGTAAAGAGCACTTTGTTAGAATCTCGCTAATTAAGTATTGTTCAAAGTTCACATTAAAAAAACATGGAGCTGTATAAAATATACTTTAAGAGATAAACATGAAGCTTGAATTATTAAATTTTTAATTAACTAGTTTGAAAAAAAGATTTTTTTTCTAAATACTTATAATAATAAAGAAAACTTACAAAGCCTTTTCTAGTTCGCTGTAAGAACAAGCCTTGCTGACCTTTTGCAAAATATAATATAATTTTATATTAAAAAAGCTTCGCGCTTTATATACAGCAGGGTACATTATACTGGCGAAGTGTCTACATATATTACACAGTACCCAGCGGCTTACCATCTGTAAACGACAATAAACGATTGAATTGGGAGCGAAAAAAAAAGTCGCCAGAAAAATATTTGGTATTAATTGCAAAACAATTGCAAAAAAACAAGTTCTGACATCTAAAGCCACCTAAAAAAAGGTCATTACTAAAATTCGATAGTGAAATTAATGAATACCTTTACATCCTATACCGACTTTTCTAAAAATTACCGGCTTCCCTATATATATGTACTAACATCCTTAAATATATACCGGCTTCTCTGAATTCACCGGCTTACCTAATTCGAGACATTGCACATTGCAACAACTTGCACTAATCTTTAGCTGGTTTTATATTAAAAAAAAAAAACAACTTCACGCTTTATCCTGCATAGCAAGATAGTGTTTAAACATTCCGTTCGCCACCTTTCACCCAAATTCGCATTACGTAAACGGTGGTGGAACTTTAGCGCCACGTTTTGTCTTACTAGAACGAATTTAATCATTCGCATAATTGGGAATCGAACACATAACCAATAGCTTTTGCAATCTGACTCCCACTGTACCGATGGCCTCATTGTATAATAAAAAACGTATTATCCGTTACAAGTCAAGTCGCGGCATGCCGTACCATAGAAACGCCTAAATAATTTAAGCGAGCGTCGTCTTGTTCCATTTAAATATCGATTGCAGTCTTTTGTAGTTCTTTGAGTGAAGTTAGCTTTTTGTTTGAAAGATTTGAAACTCAAAGATTACCCATTTTCCGCCGAATTGAGGCATTGCTGAGTGGCGGAACTCAACGCTGCGCCTTACCTTGTTAGTGGGGAACGGAATTGTTAAGAGGACGGACTGTTTTAACACTAGGTTCTCTAGTTCGCTCTGCCTATTGTGCTATGTACGGGATACAGCGTGTGAAAGTCAAAGATAGGCCTATCATAGGCACAAGCGTGCGACTGTAAATGCGACAGGTTGTGGGTTCGATCTCTAGGAAATAAAAATATTAAACAATATTTAATATTTTCATTTCCTTGCTCTTTTAACAAGGCATATATTGAGTTCCGCAGCTTAGCACGCAATGCCTCAATTCAGCGGTAAGTGGAGATAGAAAATGTTAATAGAACCGAGTGTTTTAACACTATGTTCTCAGGTTCCCCCTACCTGCCCTGCTATGTGCGGGTTACAACGTTAAGAAAGTCAAAGATAGGTTACTTTTGCGAACAAAGTGCTAGACAAACGAGCGGGTGGCAGGCAAGGGGTAGGGGTAGTAGGGTACCCTTCCTCTCATTCACACTGTGTCACGTTCCAATCCGTTCATTTTAAATTCAAGTTGCCGGTATCAGTTGAGTTGGTTCTGGAAATAATTAAATTAACTTAACTTATCCATGTATGTTCTTTGTTATAAATGCGAAAGTTTGTGAGGATGGATGGGTGTTTGTCTTTCACGCAATAACTACTGAACTGATCTAGATATAACTTTACAGTTAATATAGTTTATATATAGGCTTCAATTTATAAAGATTTTGTGTAATTTGGTCATAATATCTCGGTAATCGTGTTATGCATTGCGTGCTGAGTAGCAGAACTCAACCCCGCGCTTTGCCTTGTTACCAAACCCAAGAAATGAAAAACTCCATTTCCTGGAGTGAGAATCGAACCCACAGCCTGTCGCGTTTACAGTCGCACGCTTGTGCCTCTGCGCCACGACAGGACAACACATATTGCAGATAATAGTCCATTTTCGTAAACGAATTGCTCACAGCTGGTACATTTATAAATCTATACATATAAATGAAATTGGTGTGTCTGTTTTTAATATTAATATAACTGCTTTTTACTACTTCCATATGAATATATCTACGGTATATATACCAAAATAGCATTTTTTTACAATTTTTGTCCGTCTGTCTGTTTGTTCGTATCTCTGAAATGGCTGGACCGATTTTGATGGCACTTTTACTGGCAGGTAGCTGATATAATGAGGAGTAACTAAAGCTACATTTTTTTAACTTCAAGCTGTATCCCGCATATAGCAGGGTAAGCAGATGGAACCTAGAACCTAGTGTTTGGACACTCCGTTCGCCACTTTCCGCCGAATCGAGGCATTGTATGCTGAGTAGCGGTACTCAACGCCGCGCTTTGGTTTGTTACCAAACCCAGGCAATGAAAATACTAAACTTTTACATTTCCTGGAGTGGGAATCGAACCCACAACATGTCGCATTTACAGTTGCACGCTTGTGCCTCTGCGCCACCACAGGCGACAACTTTTACTTTGGAAAAATACTTTCTAATACCATGTAAGTTTTAAGTTCCATGCAGATGAAGTCGCGGGCTCATCTAGTTTTCAATATAAATGAGTTACTCTCGTAAACACAGCGCTTATTCATTTTGAACAATGAACAGTTGATAAGTCGCCTACATCGTTAACGCTAATCGGGTACGAATCAATGTCAAAATTTACATTTATTATATTCAGCGTTCGTGTTTTTGACTGAATAGTGGGTATTTTGAATATTTGTATAGGCTTCTTGCTTTGGCTTTGCTTGACTTTATGATTTTTACTAACTTCACAAAAGGAGGTTATCAATTCGATTGTTATTTATATGTGTGTAACATAACATTTTTTTTTGTTTCACGCTGTATCCCGCATATAGTAGGGTAGACAGAGGGAACCTGAGAACCTAGTGTTAAAACACTCCGTTCTCTTTCAAAAATTCGTTCCCCACTTTCCGCCAGATTGTGGCATTGCGTGTTGAGTGGCGGAACTCACGCTATGTTAGTATTTTCATTTCCTGCGTTTGGTAACAAGGCAAAGCGCGGCGTTGAGTTCCGCCACTCAACACGCAATGCCTCAATTCGGCGGAAAGTGGGGGAGGGAATTTAATTTAATTTAAGGAAAAATGTGAAATTACCTCACGATCTGCACGTAAGATTACTAAAGTGAACTGTTACCTTGGAGGGGGCATAGTAGCGAGCTAGGAGACCCGCCTCAACGTGCCGGCTTTCATCCTTTTCATTCAACTCATTCACATTCCGATGAAAAGAGCTTTGCCATAAGTTTACGCATGTTCCCTACTTTGGGACTAGAATACCAGATGACGTTTTAATAATTTTGTAAGCCCAGGTTATCGATCCTTGAGTCTAAGGCTTATCGAATGTTACATTACATTACATAGCTTCACGCTGTATCCCGCATATAGCAGGGTAGGCAGAGGGAACCTAGTGTTAAGACACTCCGTTCCCCACTTTACGCCGAATTTAGGCATTGTGTGCTGAGCGGCGGAATTCAACGCCGCGCTTTACCTTCTTACCAAACCCAAGAAATGAAAAATTACATTTCCTGGAGTGGGGATGGAAGCCACAACCTGTCGCGTTCACAGTCACATGTTTGTGTCTCTGCGCCACGACAGGCGTTATCAATGTTATAATCTTGGAGAATTATCAATATTATATTAAACTAGCTGTTACCCGCGGCTTCGCTCTTGGTTAATGGCAGTCCATACTACATACTATAGTATATAGTGCGTACATGCACAGTGATAATATCTTTATAAAATAACACATAAAACTACTATGATTTGACATGCAAGTTTATACAGTGACTTATACGTTTCTAGGCAACGCGTTGATAACGCGTCACCTTCCCGATGACGCGTTACTAACACACTAGTATGTATAAGTATCACTGACTTAGTATTATCTTAAAGTTTTTATAGTTTTTTCTTATGCTTTGCTGCATTTTGTTAAAAAATTTGGCGCGCGAAGTTTATTTGTAAAAATAATAGACATTCTTGTTGCTTGTTCCTTGAAGATAACAAATAGCCTTTGTTCCATCTTCTTCCAAGTTTTTTGAGATAAATAAAAGTAAAGACGTTCAAGTATAATATTTTATGACACAACTCAAGTATAATGTATTTGGAAGGGACTTTACCTATTTTTTTTAATAATTTAACTAATTTTAGATGGCATATAAAAATATTGGAAGCCATCATGACCGTTAGTTGTAAGTTCGATTCCCATTCGTGGAAATAATTATATCTTAACTTTTATTTTGCTCTGGCAAGACAAAGTGTTTTGAGTTCCACCACTTAATACACAATGTCTTGAATTTAGACAGTAAGCGGCAAACGGAGTGTCTTGACACTTGGATCTCTCTGACTACTCTGCTATGCGGGATAAAGCGTGAAACTGATTTTTCTATATTAAGGCTAAGTTAAACGAAATCATTATATATATACATACATATATATATATATATATATATATATATATATATATATATATATATATCATTTATATAGTTTCATTTATATCTGTTCAGTAGTTTTTGTATTTAAAGCGTGTAGCTTTTTTTTTAATATCTATTATATAAAGAAGGTGGCACGTTCTTGACTGATTTTAGGGATTATAAGTTGTAATCCACTTTAGTGGACTGTTTATGTTAAAGACTAGTGGTTGCAACTTCGTTTGTGTGGACTTTATGACCCTTCCCACACTAATTCTACTTATCAAACACTTTCATAGAAAATTGTATTTGAATTTATATCACCTTTACTATGTGAAGGTACATACATAATGATATAAGACGAGTTTTATCTCGTTGACCAATTTTTGCTAATGCAGTATTTTCTTCCAACTCTTTTTTTAGCTTTACACTGTATCCCGCACATAGCAGGGTAGGCAAAGGAAACCTGAGTACGTAGTATTAAGACTCTCCGTTCTCTTACGATTGTCGTTCCCCAATTTCCGCCAAATTGAGTTATTCTGGCTTTCTTGTAGTTTAGCTGGATTATTATGTTTATTAATCAGATGTTGCAGTTCTTTAATCTGTTATGTGCCAATATAAAAAAATCATAATTTGTCCGTAAGCAAAATGCCTGTATCCCAGTCTTTAAAGTCAAAATATCCTGTATCCTTCCCAGGCATTAAAGTTTAAACTTAATAACTTAATAGTATAAACCTGGGCGGGAAACAGACAACGAAAAAAAAAGATATCTGTCCAGTAGAAAGAGATGGACTTAAATAAAAAAATGGTAGATTTGTATTCTATTCCTATTTATGCATCGTCCTAAAAAAACATTGATAAATATATTTATTACGAGGCCTGTCGAACGCAGAGGGTGTGACTGTAAACGGAAAAGGTTGTGGATTCGATTTCCAGGAAATGAAAATATTAAATAATATTTACTATTTTCATTTCCTCGCTCTGGGAACAAGGAAAAGCGCGGCGTTAAGTTCCGCCATTCAGCATGCAATGCCTCAATTTGGCAAAAAAGGACAGAGAATGTTAAGAGAGAACAGAGTGTCTTAACCCTTGGTTCTCTGGTTCCCCTTGCCTACTGCTATATGCCGGTATACAGCGTGAAACTAAAAAAATATTTATTACTCAGTCACACTTTCTTACTATTTTATTATATCTATAGATGTTCTCTAATCTTATTAACCAAAGCTCGGCATTGGATTCCGTTATCCAGTATCTCAAAAAAGGCAAAAAATGTAAAACGAACTAGTTTATTATTTACCGTGAATTATACTCATCCATGCTATGCGCTTGAAGCTTAAAAAAACAGCTTTTTTTTTATTTATACTGATCACTACGATCACGTGGTTACCTTTTCTCAACTTTAACTACATTTTCATATTACTTAACAAAGCTTAGGGAATAAGATAAAATTTTAAATTTTTACTTAATACATTGCATTACAATTAATACATTACATTACATAGCTTCACGCTGTATCCCGCATATAGCAGGGTAGGCAGAGGGAACCCAGTGTTACGACACTCCGTTCCCCACTTTCCGCCGAATTGAGGCATTGCGTGCTGAGTGGCGGAACTCATCGCCGCGCTTTGCCTGGTTCCCAAACCCAGAAAATTAAAAATTCCATTTCCTGGAGTGAGAATCGCCACGCGAATCGCGAATGCACCACGACAGTCGTCAACTAATAATCCTTAATATTACTTAATATTTCTTAATATACTACAATATAGAAATAAAAATAGTTGAAGTTTTTCAATGTATTTCAATTCCAGCTTGCAGCATTGATTATGACTTGCTAGAGGAAATTCTAAAAACGTTGTTTTAGTCTCGCTTAATAATCTCGACGTCGATACGAAATAAAAACATTCAATGCATTCATTTATACTTTGTATGTAGAACATGTTGGTGATTTAGATTTCCAACGAAATGAATCCTAGATAGTAATTAAAACTAACGAAAGAGGAAATCGACTTGAATAAAATGCACTAAAAGAAACGTTATTACGAATACTGAAAAATTACTCATCTGATCTTAATTAAATGGGATCTAAGTACACAGCTTATGCATAGAACCGGCTGTAGAATAAATATTGTAAAATATGTAGCACACATGACACGCGACAGGTTGTGGGTTCGATTCTCATGCCAAGAGATGCAAAGTTCAGTATTTTTATTTCCTGGGCTTGGTAACAAGGCAAAGCGCAGCGTTGAGTTCCGCTACTCAGCACGCAATGCCTCAATTCGGCGGAAAGTGGGGAAAGGAATTGTTGTAAGAGAACGGAGTGTCTTAACACTACGCAGCTATAGGCGGGATACTAAAAAAGCGTGAAGCTATAAAAAAATACGTGGAAGACGCATGATAGCATCAGAGCGTCATGTCGTTTACCGTAACGATAAACCTAATTTATTAATAATTTTCTATGAAAACTTAGTGAAAAAGACCTAAAGTTCACGCAAACGAAGTTGTAACAACTTGTTAATAAGCCATATATATACATGAAGCAAAAACTTTGTACCCCTTTTTAAGAAAATTAAGCGAACCAAGGAGCATAAAACTTGGCACACTTATAATTTATATAGAGAAGGAGTGCAGAATGCTACAATTGTTTTATAAATAATGCATAAAAACTATATTAAATTAGTAAAATATATATTACGCACACTACAATGGTTTGACATCCCTGTTTATATAAAGCGACATAAACATACTTTGTTAAAGACAACGCGTTGTTAACGCATCACCGAGGACAAATTAAATTGAATATCAATTAAATGTCACAGGGTAATTTAAGTCTAGCAAATGCACCATCACGTCACGCGATAGGTAATCATTATGTTTGAATTGTAGGAAATGTCAGATTGATTGTAAAAGTGCCTTACATGCATTAACATAAGTTACACATCAAAGGGAAAAAAGGTTTGCTAGTCGTATATAATGAGGATTGTTAGAGAATTAAGTTTTTTAGTATTCATAGAAAGACTGTTTTAACAACGGCTAGGTTCTCTGTGAATCTTTTATTGACTGATGACTTCAAAGTACTTGTAGAGACCTATTTGAAATATACCTTTAGTATTAATTACAATGCAATTACATATACCAGTATTGTTGTTGATTCAAAATGGCCGCCACAACAAAATGGCGGATTACATATTTATGCATAAACCACCTAATATGGGTATCAAATGAAAGGTACCTTTTACAATAGAATATATCATGAAACGTGTGATTGTTTTGATTTTAAGAAATTACAAAGAATATTAAGTTAATAAAGGACAATAGCTTCTGAATCAATAAAAAAATAAAATTGAAAATCGGACAGAATAACGTCAGCGATGTTTCCTAGTTATTAGTCGATGGCAAAAAAAACGAAGGTAAATTCGATCACCTTTATATAATACCCTCGACATAGATTATGATTTTTAACAATATTTATATTAACAAAACTAACTTCAAACCTAAAAAGAGAACCTGTAACCATCTCAAACTAAATGTTAATCAACCACGGTACAACAGCGTCAGACGTAACAAGAAAAACATTTATAAGTTTAATATTGTTAGCAAACAAACACCGTATGCAAATTCTAATAAAACCCTTATCGAAGTCAGTTCTTATCGAATTCCGAGGATCCCGGCCGAGGCCGTGTGGATCTGTGATACTCGTACTTTGTAACACTTACATGTATATAAGCTTGGTTTAAAATATTTTTCTGTATGTTTGCTTTGTTCTTTTAAGGTAGACCAAAGTCTTCTTTCTCCATAAAAGTTAATTTTAATTCTTGACTTTATTTGAGCATGGCATTTGGCCTCATTTTCTCAAGATTTCTAGGTTAATATTCAGGTTGACGCCTGCCGTGGCGCAGAGGCACAAGCGCGCGACTGTAAACGCGACAAGTTGTGGGTTCGATTCCCACTCCAGGAAATGTAAAATTTAGTATTTTCATTTCGTGGGTTTGGTAACAAGGCAAAGCGCGGCGTTGAGTTCCGCCACTCAATACGCAATGCCTCAATTTGGCGGAAAGTGGGGAACGGAAATGTTGAAAGGGAACGGAGTGTCTTAACACTAGGTTCTCTGGTTCCCTCTGCCTACCCCGCTATATGCGGGATACAGCGTGAAGTTAAAAAAATAAAAATAAAAAAAATAATCAGGACAGCGTCTGCCAGCAGATGCCAATGATTTTCGGTTTCTATTTATATAATTGTTATTGCTATTTATTTTATTGTTGTTATTGTTGATATAAAAAAAGAAAATGATTGTCAAGGAACGTCAAAATTTTTCACGTCAAACCAAAAATTTGCTATAAATAATAATAAATGCTAAAATTTCAGTGAAATACAAAACCAAATATTTAGAAAGAAATCCATACAAATAAAATACATCAAGATTTAGTTAATAAAAGTGATAAAAAAAAATGCAGAAGTCCAACTGAGCAGTTCCCTCCTGCTAAGCACAAAAGTCTGGTTCGGTGACGAGGATGGCAGCCCAACGCAGATAGTGCAAAACGGCCTGGCGGAGTTGGCGAACCAGCAAGGCAAGGTGGATGGCCCAGGGCGACGGTAGAGGGCGCGTGCAGTTACCGTCGGCCAGACACTGCATCCAATCGTTCCTCTGATCGTAGCGGTACTCCGTTCCATTGGAATAAGGAACGAGCGGACGAGAGAGTGCGTCTGTGTATGCGCACACACTTACGTACTATAACATATTCCCGCGCAGATGACACCTGGCAAATCAGTGTGTCGCCGTCGACGGATACGTCTAGGAGGACATCATATAATTGTTATATTTGTTTCATGTTTTTATTTTTATTATTTTCATTTCCCTACTCTGGTAAGTGTCTTTCTTAGCTTTATGTTCTCCGTGACTAGAGTAGCCACCAACCAGGACACAGATGTGAAGCACCTTAGTTTAATAAAATGTTTCTAACTTTTCAATTTCGCTTCATATTTTATTTATCATGTCTTGAAATCCTAAGAAATTAAATCTCATATCGTTAGTACCAGTTCAGTCAGACATTACCTATTGTTAAGACACTACGCGGATTTCCGGATTGATATTGCAAAATTTTGGCTTCCCTCCCATAAAGCGCAGAAAGGAGTATCTAATAAACTATTATATTGGTAATCCCTTTAAAGTTGATGTCGGGTTTCTCCGGTGCTCTAGTTGGGAACTAGACTTGTATATCTTTAGCAAGTTTTAAGCATCTTTAGATTAATTTTCAAAAGTTATCGAGTTTTAGTTTTAATATTTTATATGTAACATGTTGATTATTGGGAGAAAGTTACGTTAAAGTTAGTTTTATGTAGCTTCTTGTCTTATCTCGCATATGTAGTAGAGAGAACTTAGTGTGCAAACATTCTACTCTTCTTTTTTTCTCCGATTTAGAGATACTGTTGTGTGACCGAATTCAATGCTCAATGCGTGTCAGTGGTGCAGCGCCTGAATGTAAACGCGATTTGTTCTGAGTTCGATTCCCACTCTGGGTAATGATTATCACTCTGGTAAGACATGGTGTGTCGGAACTCATTTAGCCATTTAACACGCAATGTTTTTAATTGGAGCGGACTGAGTGTCTTGACACTAAGTTTTGTTTGATTACTCTGCTATTCGGGAAGCGTGAAGCTCTATTTGCTTCCCAGGCCATAAAGGCATCCACGTCAAATTACTAAAGAAATTGCTATATATATTATTAAATGTTTTTTTTATTAAAATGAACACGTTGTATATGAATTTATTCTTTACAGTTAGATTGGTATATTTTCAATAGATATTAGAATTCTGTAACACAATTATTTTACTATACGATACATATATTTTTGCTTTCCAATGCATGCAGCGTTCGGAACCAACAAAAGACCAATATGGAGGTATTGTTCTAGCGATATATGCATATTGCGTATACAGGATATGGAGATTGAATTTATATTGTAAAAACTATGAATATTTACAATGAAAATATTCTTTTTTTTATTCTTTTTACAATTTATTAACATTACGCTGTATTCCGCATATAGCAGGGAAGGCAGAGGGAACCTGAGAACACAGTGTTAAGACACTCCGTTGATTTTCGTTCCCCACTTTCCGCTGAACTGAAACATTGCGTATTGAGTGGTGGAACTCAATGCCGCAAACAAGAATAATAAAATATGTTACAATAACACAAACATATGTTTATGCGGCAGCAAGTCTAGTCAAGTTCAACCTGAAACGCAGATGCCTATTATAATCATCATTAATAAAATAAAATATATTCAACGTAACATGTGACAATGATGTGGTAATCATTGACACATATTCTTATGATTGAACTTTATATATATTTTCATAATTATATTTTTAATTGGATTGACATTTTATAAATGTTATCTACTCTCATCTTTCGTATGCTGAATATGAAAGGATCATCTCTTTTAGAGATATGCACATAGGTTGGCGGAACTTAAAGTCATATTTTGTCTTTCAAAGACAATATGTTCACGCTTCACGCTTTATCTCGTATCAGGTATATGTCAAACCAATTCTCGACGACAAACTACGACGGCTTATTACAGACGTATAACTGCGTCACAATGACGGCAATAATATTAAAAGAAGTGCATTTAGTACGTGCATACTAAATAAGTCGAACTTTAACTAAGTAGGTCGAAATGTACGTCACTATATAATAGATACCTAGAAGTTTTTCTTTACTTTTGTTGTTGAAGAACTTTGCTTCGTTTGTTAGCTTAATATTTTATTATAAATCGATACTTTAGCTAATAGAGTTAAGACTGAAGCAAGTTTAAACTGATATTATATATATTTTATTTTCGCCTTTCCCACCCATCCTTTCCCCAAAATGTGATGGTTCCGATAGCGGACTAGTACATTATCCTCCCCTTCCATCTGTATCCTCTAGGTGGCAACGCATCTACAACATCTCTGGTGGTGATGATGATGTTCATGGGCGAAGGTAACCACTTACCGTCAGGTGGTACTTCTGTTCGTTTGCCATCTGTTATCCATAAAAAAAATAATAATAGAAGAAATTTCTTAGCATTTCATGGATTCACCGTTAAAATGCCCATTATTGCAAAAGGAACAGTGTCTGGGACTTACGACTCAAGTGTAGGCTTAAAAGGACCTTTTAAAATGCGCATTAATACGCTTCCTCTGTCCGAGCTCCTCTCTCTAGCTTAAGGAATTTGAAAGGATCCTACTAATACTGCTTCAGAAATCTACCTATATATAAATACGTAAAACTTTGTACCCCTTTATACGAAAATTACGCAGGCGGAGGATCATGCAATTTGGCACACTTATAGTTTATATAGAGAAGAAGTGCAGAATGCTAACATTTTTCTTAAATAATGCATAAAACCTATATTAAATTAACAAAATAAATGTTACACACACTACCATGGTTTGACATCCATCTTTTTATAAAATGACATATACATTGCTAAAGACAACGCGTTGGTAACGCGTCAACGGGGACACTAGTATGTATAGATCTTCTAGTAGATTTTAGATATCCTCGCTGTTATACCTCTCACTTCTTTGGGTTACTCAGCTGGTTTAAGATTCGTGACTAGGATAGGATGATTCAAAAGTCTTGAAAGAACTTGTTTATTTCTTTCTATCTTCGAATTGAATAATAAAGCAATTAGTTTCGTATATTCTGGTCTGATTAAGTTACATTTTTTTTATTTATTTTTTTAACTTCACGTTGTATTCCGCATGTAGCAGGGTAGGCAGAGGAAACCTGAGAACCTAGTGTTAAGACACTCCGTTCTCTTTCAACAATTCCGTTCCCCACTTCTTTAACTTACATTGCGTATGAAATTATGGAACTCAATACCACATAGTATCAAATAAGACTATTATAATTTTTTCTACATATGTTTAAATGCTATCTAGTGGTAATTGTATCGAATTACATTATCAAGCCAAGGTTCTTTTAACTTTACATTTTTCTCTCACAAGTACCAAGTGTCAAGACACTCTGTTATCTATATTCGGTTTTAATTCGGGACATAGTGTGTAAAGTAACGGAACTCAACGCCGCAACAACGTCGAACTAGAGCGATAAAATAAAAGTTATTTAAGCCAAGATGCACTATAATAGATTAAATAAACAATAACGCCTGTCGTGGCGCAATGGCACAAGCGTGCGACTGTAAACACAACAGGTGTGGGTTCAACTCTCGCTCCAGGAAATGTAAAAGTTTAATATTTTCATTTCCTGGGTTTGGTAATTAGACATAGCGCGGCGTTGAGTTCCGCCACTCAGCACGCAATACCTCAACTCGGTGGAAAGTGGGGAACGGAGTGTCTTAACTAGGTTCTCAGGTTCCTTCTGTAACCAGGCTTACAGCGAGAAGCTTAAAAAAATTCAATTATAACAGTAATAACATTTTAAAGAAACTGGCGGATTTAAAACAAAAGCTCGGATTTAAATGCGTCCAATTAAAAATAATTTAACGTTTATTGTGGAGTGTTGAGCTTTTAGTAAGGACTATTGAAGCGAACAAGCTTTTATAGCGAGGAGATTGACCCCCTTGTAGCGAAGTGCCACGCGAATTACCTATTATTGGCGGAGAAAATTAAAAGAAATGTGTTAATGCGGCGTTATGTTCCGCTATTTAACATGTTATGTTTCGAGTTCGGTCGGAAGGCAGTGAATGGAGTGTCTTTATTTTTTCTCTTTGACTACGCCGCGCGTTGCCTTTTTACCAAACCCAGGAAATGAAAATACTAATGAATAATTTAGTGAGTTACTAAATATAGAGTATTGACAATATTGTTTGTCTCACAGATACCAGCTTCCAGCCGTTCTTCAACTATGTGGACATGCGCGCCTTGCTTGAGAACTTCTGCGTGTACCACGTGAATGCGCCTGGGCAGGAGGAAGGTGCTCCCACCCTGCCTGATGAGTGAGTACTGCATACTTTTATTAAATTTTCTGGAACGAAGTTCCTTATCGTGCTTTGCGAAAGGGGACTAGACGGAAAAAATTAAGACTAAAACTTGTAACGACACTTTTTTCTATAATTGCCGCGCCATGTGGTGTGCGTGTGTTTCTCTCTCTCTCTCTCTCTCATATAAAGCAAGCCAGTTATTTTCGTTTCATGTTTCTATTTCGCATTGAACAGTGAGGTGTCGCGACAATTATTTTTGTTGAGTGTATACAGGTTTTATGTACATATTTATTATGTATATAACTTCGTTCCATCCGGGTGTCCCTTGACGCCTATCATGTTCTTTATTATAATTAAATGTCTTTATAAATTAGTAACTTATAATGTGTAAAATACACGTTACCTTAGCAACGTGTATTACAGTGAATAATATTTGATTTACTATTTTTAATTATTTTTACTTTGCGTTAATTTAATGACGTTCAGAGATGGATGGCGGAAGTCAATATCAGATGTAAATATTAGTAAGTAACTTGGCATTAGGAATTGTTTTATTTATACGATAAATATATGAATAAATTAAAAAAATCACGGAAATGAAATTTTCAGCGGAAGTATTTAAATAATAAAATTTATAGATAACACTTAACCGTAAAAACGAAGGTGAAAAGTTTCTTCGTAAGTTTGGAAAGAAAAAAACAATTTGAGCTTATTTTGAAAATTATGAAATTATAGTTATAATTATTTTATTGTTATTAAATATAGATTTTTATGAAGATTTACCATACATATTTTGCTATATATTATTTACTTATCTTGAAGAAACAGAAGGAACTGTTTCGCTACTGCGGTGGTAAATTATTTAACGTTAAAAAAATGAAGCCTGTAACTTCTTATTTTGAATAAAATTATTTGACTTTGACTTTGACTCTGACTTTGCTTTTTCCCGCATATCAGTGTAGTCAAAGAGAACCAAGTGTTTCCGTTCTTTACTCTCCCAACAAAATAAGACACTAACATTATTTTAATTAGATTCATACTATATATCTATATATAAATACGTGAAGCGAAGACTTTGTACCCCTTTTTACGAAAATTACGCGGACGGAGAAGCATGAAATTTGGCACACATATCTTTTATATAGAGAAGGAGTGCAAAATGCTAACATTTTTTTTGAAATAATGCATAAAACGTATATTAAATTAATAAAATAAATGTTACCACACACTATCATGGTTTGACATCCATGTTTATATAAAGTGACATATACATTGCTAAAGACAACGCGTTGTTAACGCGTCAACGTGGACGCTAGTATATATCGTTTTAAGATCTAACAATATGTTAGTAAGCACTTCTAAAACAATACTACTCGTAAGACAATACCTGAGAGACAATGACAATTAAGTGTTATTGCTATTAATATAAACAATAGAATACCCTTGTAGCTCAGTGGGGCATCTGACTGTAAATATTCAGGTCTTAGGTTCATTTTTCATTTACTCAGTCTAGAAAGACGCGCGGCGTTTAGTTTCGTCGTTAAATGCGTAGTGTTTCAAATTAGAGAGGAATGTGGAGAATAGAGTGTCTTGACACTATGTGGAAAACAAAGTGAAGCTATAACCAAAACGTGATGCCTACACTGTTGTTTATGTTATGTCTATTAATATAATATTGTATGTTTCTAATGCATTTATTATGAATAATTTAAATTTTAACAAAGAAAACCGACTTTTATATAAAATGCACAAAAAGTACGTTTATTAGGAATAACTCAAAAACTAGACAGATCTTAACTAAATTTAAATGGGATCACATCGGAAGTAGTAGCTACTATTAAAAAAAAATTACAAAATTGTTTCACCCAGTAAAAAAGTATGCGTTAACACAAAACAAATACAGTCGAATTGGTTAACTTCCTTCTTTTTTAAAATCGGTAAAAACAATGACTTCTTCATATAAACTTTAACTATGTCATATTTCATACTCCGTCAGCATAATTTTTCTAAAAAAGATTAAAAGATTTTCCTATGCTTATTAATACTAGTATCCCCGTTGACGCGTTAACAACGCGTTGCCTAGCAACGTATATGTCACTATATATAAACATGAATATCACACCATTGTAGTATGTGTAACGTTTATTTTATTAATTATTGCATTATTTTAAAAATATATTAGTCTGCTTCGATATATAAACTATTAGTGTGCCAAGTTTCATGCTCCTCCGTTCGCGTAATTTTTGCATCACGTATTAATATAGAGATGCAGGATGTATAACAAATACTCAAAATCAAACAATGTTATCTAAACATGCCCTTGTTTCGTTCAAAATTTCCTTTAATGCCAAGTTCCATACATACATACGTAGAGACATATATATGTAGATGCTATTCATAGTATGAATGCTGTTACAAGGGCCTAAGTCTCCTCATAGCTCTGTAGTCATCAAGCTACCATTGTTTAACGCCGTGCTTCAAATTGGTAACAATACGTGTTAATTATAGATATTTGGTAATTCTATTATGTAAATATACATACATACATATGTTTTATATAACACCCTGTAGCGGACGTTAATATATTTTTTTAGCTTCACGCTGTATTCCGCATACAGCAGGGTAGGCAGAGGGAACTTGAGAACCTAGTGTTAAGACACTCCGTTCCCCACTTTCCGCCAAACTTTAACATTTCCTGGAGTGGGAATTGAACCCACAACCTGTCGAGCTTACAGTCGCACGCTTGTGTCTTTGCGTCACGACAGGCGTTATTATATTTTCTTTCTTGAGATCAAATTATTATTGAAATATATGTTCCTCTATTAACTTAAATGTTTTATCTACACGGCGTCCCATAACGGCTTACCATTATTATTTTTCATTATTGAGTGTCTATAAAAGAATTTAGTGATATTTCACTAATTTTCCGCTTTCCGCTTGTTTTAAGGCAATCATAGTGCTCACTCAGACGTGACCATATCGCGCCAGGACGAAATAGGTATAGATAGACCTTAAGATTCCAGTCTCAGTTCATATACAGCATGTTCATATATACATATGTTGTGTTTAGCGTGCCATGGATGTCTCGCATGTCAAACTTTAATTACCGACTTAAGAAAAGAGAGAGGTTCATTTTCTTTTTTTTTAAATTCACGCCGTATTCCGTATATAGCAGGGTAGCCAGAGGGAACCTAGTGTTAAGATACTCCGTTCTCACTTATCGCCACATCGAGGCATTGAGAGAGGTTTATTCGGCTATATTTTTGTGTGGTACATAACTTATTACTGGATTGACCGATTTTGATAATTCTTTTTTTTATATGATAGCCAGTGCTTCTAACGTGGTCCTATTTAAATTTAGTTAAGATAGGAAGATTAGTTTTTGAGTGATTCGTGATGATGTTACTTTTTAGTGCATTTTACTCGTGCATGAGTCGGGTTTGTGAGTTCATTGCCTCAAGTCGTCGTGGCGTCGAATTCAGGTGGAAAGTATAGAAGTGAATATCTTAAATAAGTTCTTTTCCACCTTTTTATCTGAGAAAAGCTGAAAAGAATATATAATGATAAATATATACTTTCCTATACTTCACCTTCAACTAGTTCAATAAATGTGGTAGCACGTATCAAAGAAAAGACAGCATTGTTAGATTTGCATCTCGCATCCACGTTTACACCGTAAAGCAAAATTTATAGCGATATCACACTTGCCTGGCGTGATACAGCGTGTTTGAATTATTTAAAGCCTATGTCGCTAGAAAATTTTTTATATTTAAAACAATTTTTAGATAACTTTTTATATTAGACAAGACAAAGCGCGGCGTTAAATTTCACCGCTCAGCACGCAATGTCTCAATTCGGCGGAAAGTTGGGAATGGAATTGTTGTAAGAGAACGCAGTGTCTTAACACTAGGTTCTCAGGTTCCCTCTGCCTACTCTGCTATATGCGGGATACAGAGTGAAGCTGTAATATATAATATATTAAGGTAGTTAATACGTATATATTAAATTTGTATCAATTAGTGTAGTAATAGGTAGAACAATTGGATATCCAATGACAATTAAATTACTACATATGTGAGTGTACGTACCGAAACATGAAATCTTAGATACCTATTATAGCCAAATTACAGAAAATCATTATTAATTGTAGCCTATGTGTAGAGTCCATCATGGCGTAGTAGAACAGCTTCTACCTGCAAATGCGATAGTTTGTGGGTTCAATTCTCACGCCAAGAAATGAAAATATCAAATAATATTGAGTATTTTCATTTCCCCGCTCTGGTGACAAGGCAAAGTGAGAAAAACTGAGTGGCGGAACTCAACGTTGCGCTTTGCCTTGTGCCTTTACATTGCGTGTTGAACTGCGGGGCACAACGCCGCGCTTTATCTTTTCTAGAGCGGAGAACAGATAATAATTTAAACTAGTGTCCCCGTTGACGCCTTAACGACGCATTGTCTATAGCAATATACATATACATATGTCACTTTATATAAACATGGATGTCAAACCATCGTAGTGTGTTTAACATTTATTTTATTTTATTACTTAAAAAAATATTAATATTCTGCGCTCCTTCTCTGTATAAACTATGAGTGTGCCAAGTTTTATGCTCCTCCTTCCGCGTAATTTTCGTAAAAAGGGATACAAAGTTTTTGCTTCACGTATTTATATATAGATATGATCATTCCCCGAATGGGTATAGAATCCACAACCAATCATGTTACCAGTCCCTGTGCCACTGCGCCACAGTGGTCACTTAGATACTCCTATACAAAGAAATACCTAAACGTAACATGACTGATGTAATGAAACAATTGTTAAATTCTTCTATCTGAAGGTTTATCCAATTTCTGCTTACTTCGTGAACTGAACACTGTTTACAAGTAAATTGAATGTTGTGACTATTTTTAACTGACCTTGCTTTTTTGGGTGAACCATTTTTGATATTTTTTTTTAATTAAAACATTTGATTAGAAGTTTTTGTTATTTGTAATTTTACTCTTTAGAGCATTACATTTGAAGGTGCTTTTCTCCAAATTCAACGAGACAGCGATGGTTGTAGGTTTAATTCCCACTTGGAAGTTATGGGAACGAAGTTCCTTATCGCGGGTTGCGAAAGGCGTAGCTCCCTTTTGCACGAAAAAAAAAAGACCAAAAGTTGTTATGAGAACGGAGTGTCTTAACACTAGATTCTCAGGTACTCTCTGCCTACCCTGCTATGTGCGGGATACAGAAAGAAGATATAAAAAGAAACTATGGGATAACACACAAAAAACAGTCATATTGAACCTTCTTTCTTTGAAGTTGGTAAAAAAATAATAAGTTTCACATTATCTAAGATAACTCTCTCTCATCTAACTTAGTGTCTGTACGCGATGTTTGCAGCGTGAAATGGAAATGTAACCATAACTATAGCATATATATGTATATGTATATATTTTAGAAATTAGAAGCGCTCGCTGAATACAGTTATAAAAGGGAAATTATAATTTGTATGTTTTTAACTAGTTATACCCGCGACTTCACTCGCGTATTTTGATGGAAAAGTAACCTATTAATATGCATTTTATTAAAGACAATTACTTCGCAGTATATGTAGCAGTGGCGAGGCGTCCATATAACACGGTTCCCACCGGCTTACCTTCTGTTAATGAAAATAAATATTGCTGAAAAATTTTGGAGCGAAATTTTTAACATACAAGTATGTGACAAGAAAAGTGTAAGAGCCTAAAAAAATGGTCACTAAAACTCGATAGTGAAATTACTAAGTAACGTTACATTCTTTACCGGCTTCTCTAAAATTAGCGACTTCCTTAAACATATGTACCGACTCCCTCAAATATATACCAGCTTCTCTAAATATATACCGGCTTCTCTAAATTTACCGGTTTACCTAATTAATTATTTTGAGAGATAATTAGATTTGCATATATTATTTTTAGCTTCACGCTTTATCCCTAGCGGGATAGTCAGCGAGAACAAAGTGCCAAACGTTAAGGTCCCTGCATACTTCTTTCTGAAAAAGCTTGTCCTTTCGAGCTGCTGATAGCTACTTCCTTCGATTCAAAAGTATTTACTAAGAATTTGTTACTCTTTCACGCAAAAACTACTGAACAGATCTATATGATTCATAGCTTCACGCTGTATCCCGTATCTAGCAGGGTAGGCAGAGAGAACTTGAGAACCTAGTGTTAAGAAACTCCGCTCCCCACTTTCTGCCGAATTGAGGCGCCTTGAACGCCTGTCGTGGCGCAGAGGCACAAGCGTGCGACGGTAAACGCGACAGGTTGTGGGTTCGATTACCACTTAGTTTTATATGAAATTACAATAACTGTAACTGTATAATAACATCAGAATAACACATAGATTATAATTTATAAAGATTTTGTATAATTTAGCCTTAATATAACGTTAAGTGTCTAATTTAAAATAATTTTATTCCAAGTTCACATTACTTAGACTTTTACTTTTTGCAAAATTCCATTAGTGTTGAAAGAGATGCATTCAGATTCAAAAAAGATCAAAAAGTACTTTATAAAAAGATCAAAAGATTTAAGCCGACGTGCATATCACGAGATGAAGGATTAATATAGAAATAGAATTTTTTACCGATCCAACCAAATTTTTTAACAATCAAAATATTTGTATACCTATTGTTGTCAGTTACAAAGGGAAATATAGTATGTCAATCTTAAATACGTTTTGTTACGCTTTCACGCCAAAACTACTCAACCGATTATCATGAAACTTTGTACACATATTCTTAGAGGTATTAAGGATCGAGGACATATAGTACTTCTTATAACATGTATACATACATAACTTCACGCTGTATCCCGCATATAACAGAGTAGGCAGAGGGAACCTAGTGTTAAGACACTCCGTTCCCCACTTTCCGCCGAATTGAGCCATTGCGTGCTGAATGGCGGAACTCAACGCCGCGCTTTGCCTTGTCAACAAACCCAGGAAATGAAAATACTAAACTTTTACATTTCCTGGAGTGAAAAACGAACTCACAACCTGTCGCGTTTACAGTCGCACGATTTTACCTCTGCGCCACGACAGGCGTTATAATATGAATTTTCTTCATATTATTTATGCATTCGGTTACGCGATAGAGTGTTACCGCAAACAGACCTTGTCCCAGCTATGAAGCTAACGAGTGAAACATGATACGATATCAGTAGATAATATCTTATATTAATGACAATTTACAATGTTAATTAATTCAAAAGAAATATTAAAAAAGACAATTTTTGACTTTAAAATTCTAAAAATATATCTAAAACGCAATTTTTCATGTACCCTCAAAGCTTGTCTACCGCTGCAATCCATCATCGTCTAATGAATGTAAAGGGGCGGGGTGAGATACCCTAGACTGCATCGTTACTGACACGTATGGGAACGCAACTCCTGACCACTTACTACAGACAGACGTATTGATTTGTTGTATACTGTACGTGTATGTTAGGTTAGACGAATAATGAGCTATTAGAGTGATGTGTGCTGTTGGATTTTAATTTCTTTTTTAAACAATTAACACCTAGCTTTAGTTCTAAAACATATTTATTTAAGTTATAAATAAAATTATCAAGCAAAAAAAGGATACATACCAAGATAGGAGAAGAAATATGAAAGATATATGAAGCATAGTTGAGCGGCAATAGAGGTTGGGGGAGACCTCGGTTGACCTTCGAGAACACAGTATCAATGATACTGGAGGAAGGTCACGTAAAAAGCATGAGGACCCCCCGGAGGGCAGGTATGAAAAGGTTAACGACTGTGGACGAGGCGAAAGAGGTATGCAGGGACCGTAGCGTTTGGCGCTCCGTTCTCTTTGACTACTCCGCTAGGGACAAAGCGTGAAGTTAAGTAAGTAAGTAGGTATGTATAGGAAAAGAAGAGATACTGTAATGTAATACAATATTTTTATCAAAAAAACCAAATTAATAAATATAAAATATATAAAAAGACTAGAATATCATCTAAAGTAACATTTCAAGATCTAAAAAGCGTGAAGCTATTTAAACTGCATGTAACTTGATAAGAGCTGGTTCCATTAAATCCTAGCTTCCATGTAAATCCTATAATCTGGTTAAAGTGAACTTTTTATAAGTAATTTATTGATATTAATCTAGTTAGATATTTCTAGTGGCTTTGGCTTATGATCTAAGTGTAGGTTTAAGGGGCCCTTTAAAATGCACATCTCAAATCATCACTGACCTTACCCTTCTTTCTACCAACTACATATTTAAAAATTGTAATGATATGTTAAAAAAATATTTGCTTAGACTTTAAACATCTAGCTTTAGCACAACGCTTTAGACGCAATGCCTCAATTCGACAGAAAGTGGGGAAAGGAAATGTTGAAACAGAACGGAGTGTTTTCACACTAGGTTCTCAGGCTCCCTCTGCCTACCCTGCTATATGCGGGATACAGCGTGAAGATGAAAAAGAAAGAATAAGTAAAATTGACAAGCAAAAAAAGAATACATACAAAGCAGGAGAAGAAAGGATACTATACTTTTATACTATATATAAAAAAAAACAGAAAATAGGGAAACCAAATTAAAAGATATTAAATATTAAAAATGACTAGAATATCATCTAAAGTAACATTTCAAGATCTAAAAAGCGTAAAGCTATTTAAATTGCATGTAACTTGATAAGAGCTGGTTCCATTAAATCCAAGCTTCCAAGTAAATCCTATTATCTGCTTGAAGTGAACTTTTTATATTCAATATTGAATTCTGCCTTAAAGTTATAGAAATTAATTCAGTTAAGCATTTCTAGTGGGTTTGCCTTGCGGTGGATGTCGTGACCAGATGTCGATGCTCCGGATAGGTTAGTTTAAATATGGGATTTTTTTCTTTATTATTTATAGTGCGGATGGAATTGGTAATTTTGATTGTTTTTTTTTTTTGGTTTTAAGTTGTGGTGTGGTGGGGGTTTTTAATAGGCGTATTATTGTGTTTATATTGTTTTCATTTCTTTACTCTGGTTAGATAAACACGTTTAGTTACGCATATCATATGCGATTATGTCTCAAATTCTGACAAAAATGGACGAAGAGGAATGTTTAGACACTAGGTTAGTTACTTCCTACCGCTAGATCCGTTCAGAAGTTTTTAAGTGTGAGTAGTTTTTCCCTATTCCCACCCATCCTTTCCCCAGAATGTGGTGGTTCCGAAAAACACACACTGCTTCCAAAGTAAGAATAATAATAACAATAAAGAAAAATACAACAAGAAAACACAACAAATACTATTATTCTAACGTATATAAAAACGAAACAAAAATGTGCAGCAGTGTGGAGCGAAAAAGGAAAGTCACTAAGCTTATTGTCTTATCACTTATTGTCACCCAGCTTATTGTCTCCTCTCCCTTCCATTTTTACACTCTAGGTCGGCAATGCATTTACAACTCCTCTAGAGTTGTAGATGTCTATGGGCGAAAGTAACTTCTTACCATCTAGTGGACCTTCTACTCGTTTACCATCTATGATCAATAAAAAAAAACAATACATCACAAATTGTCTCATTTATAATATTCTTTGAATTATCCACTAAAGCACAAGGCATAAGTTGTGAATTTGTACTGTCCTGTTTATAATAAGTTTCCTCTGGAAATATGACCGAAAGCTGCTAGCTTCTGGCAAACGGCGTCAGCTGCAAGTCAACTAACTTACTAATTAGGTTTTCATATTAATTTTTCGTTATATAATTATTATTCTATTTACTGCTTCTTTGTCAGCTTTACGCTTTCTCCGTAGTAAGGTAGTCAAAGAGAACAGAGTGTCTAAACACTCCGTCCTTCATTTTTTGTCTGAATTTTAGATATTTCGTGTTTAGTGCTGGAATTTAATGTCGCGTTTTATCTGTCGTGGCGCAGAGGCACAAGCGTGCGACTGTAAATCCGACTGGTTGTGGGTGCGATTCCTACTAGGAAATTTCATTCCAAACTTCCAGGAAATATAGTATGTTCATTTTCCTGGGTCACCAGACCCAATAAAGCAAAGCGCAGCGTTGAGTTCCACCACTTAGCACGCAATGCCTTAATCCGGCGGATAGTAGGGAACGAAATTGTTGAAAGAGAACAGTGTATTAATACTAGGTTCTCTGGTTCGGTTGGTGGGGTACAGTGTGAAGCTAAAAAAAAAGAAAAAATAATTATTCCTTCGAGAGGGAATCGACCCTACAACTTAATACTTAAGTTCAGTCTACTTAACAAATATTTGTTTTTAGCCGACTTTGCCGAAAAGAAAGAAGGTTCTGAATTCGATTGTATTTTGTATTTCATGTGTGTTTCTGCAATTTTTTACTGTTAACCACTTTTGATGCTCCTTAATTTATATTGTAATACTTCTGAAAGAGTCTCATTTATATTTAGTTAAGACCTGATGAGTAGTTTTTGAGGTATTCGTAATAATTTTACGTTTTCGTGCATTTTATTTGAAGTCAGTTTTTTTTATTATTGAACACATTATTTTAGATGCCGTTCCTTAGTATTTCAATATTGCATTATTGAAACCTTCCTTTACTAATGAGAAACAACAAATAACTCCAGATCAAATAATTTTAACTTCATCTGAGATTCCCCGAATTAGAAACGAAGCCGTAATTAGTCACCTTTGGAGTTAGACGTCGCGCCGTCCCGCTGTGCCACATTTTCCCCTCAGAATAGAAAATTGCGACGTTGAGCTCCGCCACTTAACAGGCAATGTCTCGAATTGAAATAGTAAGCGAAATACAGAGTATTTTAACATAACAAAATATATAGAGAGAACTAGAAGACCTAGAACAGAGAAAACCTAGTATTGAGACACTCCGTTCCCCACTTTCCACCAGATTGACGCACTGCGTGCTGATTGGCAGAATTCAACACCGCGCTTTTTGAATGAAAATACTAAATCTTATTTAGAATTTTCATTTCCTGTGGTGGGAATCGAACCCACAACCTGTCACGTGTTACGCGACATAAAGATCTTTGCTTAACAAATATTTATATTTAAGCATTTAGATTCCATTCCCTAGTATTTCAATATTGCATTATTGAAATCTTCGCTCACTAATAACAAATGAATAATTTTAGCTTCATTTGAGTTTGTCAAAGCACTGGGATGCTGCAGACGGTCATCTAATAGTTTTATCTGTCTTATATCTTAGACACTTGTGTAATAAACAGTTTGAAATGGCTCTCAGACGCTAAAACTTTATATTTAGGGAAATTGAAATTCCTGCATTAATATTTAGTTGTGGAATTAGACTTGACGGTGTGAAGTCGGTTTTAATCAACAATGCAGCTTTAGCTTTATCCCGCATAGCAGGGTAGTTAGAGAGAACATAGTGTAAAGACACTCCGTTTTTCGCTTTCCGTCTGAATTTTAGATATAGCGTGTTAAGTGGCGGAACTCAACACCACGCTTTGTCTTACCAAAGCTGACATTATGATAAACAGTTCAAAATGTAATCGTTCCACTGCGTGCATCCACATCTGATCACGTTTACAGTGAGACTGTCCTAACACGCCACGATGGCCTCTTCTTCTTCTTCTTCTTTTTAACTTCACGCTTTATCCCTAGTGGGGTAGTCTCTATATCTCCTATAATATATTGGCCTGTCTAGATTTATCATCAGTTCATTTCTAGCACTATTTCGAAGGGGACATTGGTAGTACTTCTTAAATTTGTTCAAGTATAGAGAGGAGAAATAGTGGAGGCTAGCGTTAATGGCGGAACTTAACGCCGCAGTTTATTTCAACAGAGAACCGAAATATGACCATTTTCAAAATCGTATCCACGACCAATCGCGTTTAAAGTCCTATCCCAAAAGCCTCAAAGATCCTCACAGACGACAGGACAGATTTAATTAACCTATCCAAAGACACTAATGGCTTGACCTAATTCCTTGCTAAATCAAAGTGCGAATACGAACAAGGTAACGTAAGTTACTTAGTTACTAGCATAGGACGCCTCTGGTGCATCTAAATATTGCATCTAATGACGTTAGGGGCTTCGACGTGTTCTAAAAGGGGGAAAATTGATGGAATATTATGGCAAAGTGGAAAAGTTTAGCTGTAAACGTGAGTTGTAGGTTGGATTCCCACTCTGGGAATGATTCTTCTGCTTAAAAGTTGCGCGGCGTTAAGTTCCGCTACTTGTCGGAATTCGGCGGAAAGTGGGGGGAACGTCCTAACACTCGGTTCCGTCTGTCTACCCTGCTATATGCGGGATACAGCGTGAAGGTATGTATGTATTATTATATTATATGTGTGTGTACACACACACACATCCATACAGAGAGAGAGAGAGAGAGAGAGAGATAAAGAATGATAGTAGAGAGCGAGGGGAGCGAAGAGATATAGGAGAAAAGGGAGAAGAAAGTCCACGATGGCTCTCTTTTATAACGACCAATTATAACTTTAATTTGTTTTTATCTATTATAAGAGAACTAAATTAAGTTGGCATTCACAAATTGTGATTTAAATGAGAATTTCATCGATTCCCGCGTACAATAGAACAATTTAATTTAGTAGTGTAATTGGACTATCATAGGACTCGACTGTAATCTTTTGATCGGTTTTGCTTTAACTCAAATAGATTTATTTTAGTTTTAATTAATATATTTCTATACAAAAATGAATAATCAAATATTATAAAATAATATCAACACACATACATACGAACACGAACACACAAATATTTGCGTCGTCGCTATTTAAACAATTATACAAACCGGATTAAAATTTCATATTTTATAATTAATTAAGTTAATCAGATTTATTACCTATATATAATTTAGTACCTGTATACATTTTAAACGCGGCGTTGAGTTCCGCAACCTAGCACCTAAGGTATCCAAATCAGAAAACGACGAACGACACTAGGCTGACACTAACTACCTTGCTATGCGGGATAGAGCGTGAAAGTATTTTTTTTAATTACAGTAAGCCTTAACGCCTGTCGTGGCGCAGAGGCACAAGCGTGCGACTGTAAACGAGACAGGTTGTGGGTCCTGGGTTTGGTAAAAAGGCGAAGCGCGGCGCTGAGTTCCGCCACTTAACACGCAATACCTCAATTTGGCGGAAAGCGGGGAACGGAATTGTTGTAAAAGAACGGAGTATCTTAACACTAGGTTCTTAGATTCCCTCTGCCTACCCTGCTATATGTGGGATACAGCGTGAAGTTAAAATAAAAAAAAATTAAACAGTAAGCTCGCGGTTTCCTACACAAAATAAATATTTGAGAAGAGATAAACGATTTCTGAAAAATAGAGATTTAATGTACAGAAATCCAGTATTTTTGTAATTCTTAGTACCTATACGAATAACACCTTACAATATTTAAAGATTTTAAACATTATTTTTTAGAGAACGAAGTTTCTTAATACTAGGTTATACTTAGCGTTAAGTGAACTAAACGCAATGCTTTGTCTTACCAGCAAATAATTTACTGTCTCGAGTGAAAATCGAACCTACCAATCATGTTTGCAACCAAACGCTGTACCACTGCACCACGGTGACTTCAATACTTATTATAACACACTGCTTCATGTTCCCAATGGAATCGAACCCATACTAACGTATTCACAGTCATATACTATCTCACTGCCACTGAGCCATAGAAAGCGTTTTCTTTATACCGTGAATAATGTTTTAAGCTACAATTTGAAGCTCTCAGGCTTATCTCATGCAGCAAATCCTCTTACTATCCAGAAAGGAGCCTTTAAGTGCGAATAATACAAACATTGAGATAAGTCAGCCATTGTATCAGTATTTGCATAGAATATGTATTAAAAGAAAGAAACAGTTCATATAAAATGCACTTGAAAGTTAAATTATTACGAATAACTCAAAAACTATTTCTTAAATATTAGGTGGCATCTATATATAAATACGTAAAGCAAAATCTTTGCACTCCTTTTTGCAAAAATTACGCGGACGGAGGAGTATGAAATTAGGCATACTTATAATTCATATAGCAAAAGAGTGCAGAAAGATAATATGTTTTTAAAATACTGCATAAAACGTATATTAAATTAATAAAATAAATGTTACACACACTACCAAGGTTGACATGCATGTTTATATAAAGTGACAAATATGTTGCTAGGCAACGCGTTGTTAACGCGTCAACGGAGACACTACATTACTTGTAAAAAATAAATGGTAATTGAAAAATTCATATTAATGTAGCCATATAATAAAAATATATTGTAACAAATGTATAAGAACTTTGGATGTAGTTGGATATAAACGTATGGTATAGTAGACAGAGTGTTTGGACGGGTTAGTTCAATCTCCTCACAGCAAATGATACCATTTTAATTATTTTCATTCCCCAGCTCTAATATGGCAAATATTTGGAACATTAAAGCAAACAGAAATTCTTGATTTAGTACTAAATGAATGCACTTGGAACCAGTTGTAAATTAAAGGCATGAATAAAAATGTGTTATTTTTATCGCAATACTTTGAATTTTGGGTAGAGGAAGGTGACGGAGTTTCTTCACACTAGATTCTCTCTGTACACCCTGCTATGAGGATGAATTTGATGAATTTAACGCCGTGCCTTGTTTACCCAGCGCGGAGTACTAAAAATATCTTAAATATTTTAATTATTAGAACAAGAAGTAAAAAGAGTTAAAGGAAACAAGATGGACTTTAGGTGTAATGAATACTATAATAATGTCAATGTGTGGAATTAAATGCTGTTGACGCTCACCCGGGAGGCTCATCATAGTTGTATATTTATTGTAAAAATTTTATTTGAAAAGAGCAACTATTGAGTTTCTTGCCGGCTCTTCTCAGAACTGCCTTCGGAGCCGGTGGTAGCTTCCGTTAGGACTGACACGACTGACACCTTTGTAAATTGACGATTCGAAAGTGCTTGTAATAGCCTACTTGAATAAAGAATATTTGATTTTGATTTTGAATGAGGTTTTCCCTATGCTCGGCGACTTTTTACTTGGTGCAGAAACATCTCGCCTAGTTAGATAGCAATAACTAATGTTATCTGGTTTTTAGTTTTTAAAATGTCATTCATAATATTAAGTGTAGTGCAAGTCTGGCCGATAAGCACTCTGGTTACGAACGTATGGCATAATGGTTAAAATGCTTAGACGCTGTATAAGAGGTACAGATTCAAATTCCGCTTACTTTATATGTTTTTTCTAAAAATAAAGATTTTAATGTAAAACAATGACTTTAAAACTCAAAGAGATAAATTTAATGTAGAAAGAATTTGAGATTATCATCAACCATAACGTAATGTGTCTTGGTTATAATAATGATATCCGTACTCACAAACCCTAATTAGCATTTAATAGTTATAAAGTAGTTAATGAGCGTTTTCCGATGCCCGCGGCGACACTACTACTTACTATGGAAGCGTTATGTCTGGTTAGACACATATACGGCTATGGCCTAGACAACTGTATATCTGTCTAAGTCTAGTATCTGTCTGTAAATACGATTGGTTGTGGGTTCGATTCCCATTTAGAGGAATGTTCATATTTAACATACTCGTACATACATAGCTTCACGCTGTATCCCGCATATAGCAGGATAGGCAAAGGGAACCTAGTGTTAAGACAATCCTTTCCGCCGAAGTGAGGCATTGCGTGCTGAGTGACGGAACTCAACACCGCCACTCATATTTTATTTTCTTTGATTTCTCTTCTCTGGTAAACAAAGGGCGGCATGTAATTTCGCCACATAACTCGCAATCTAACGTCTATCTTTAAACGTTATTGGTTGTATGGAGTTCGATTCCCATCTAAATAGAAATGATTTAAATAATCATTACCCTAGGGTAATGATTATTTAAAT
>JAKGSA010000014.1:186293-310017 GCA_033558755.1 Philaethria dido | reverse complement strand
TACCCTGTCCGATCTCTGCGGACAGTGTATGTTATTTTATTCCGTTTGCTGGAGTGGGAATTGAACCCTGCCGCTGTTACAGTCGCACGCTTTAGCCTCTGCGCCACAACAGGCGTTAGTATAATATAAATATTATGAAAAAGAAACTGCTTCACTTCACTTCAATCATTTCACCAAGTAGAAATCGAACTTGCTACCTTCGCTTTTAGAAACCTTGATATTCATATTATTATTATAAAATATTACTAACTTAATGGATTATATTTTAGGCTTAACCCAATGTCCTTGCTGGCAAGTCGGGGTGCGAAAGTAGTATTGATTTTTTTTGAATGCCACGCGCCACCCGTCCCAATGCGTACACTGAGTTATACCGCGTACTAATTAGTTTATTCTCCACAATCGTTGCTTTTTGTGAAATATACACGATAATTATATTAATTATTAATAATTTTTAAATATAAAATGAAGTTATTTTGTAGTTTTCGGCGTTTAGTTACGTTATTAACATGCTATGTATCGAATTTACACGCAAGGAGGGGAACAGAGTGTTTTTTCGGTGTTTGACTTGGTTCTCTCTGGCTATTCTGTTATTAGTAAGGTGAAGCTCTTTTTATGTAATATAGATATTAAATGAATATTTAAAAAAAAAACTATATTTTTTTTAATTGAGTACCATATTCTACTCTTCAAGACCATTTCATTGATTTTTAATATTGGAAGGATTAAACAAAAATATTTTATCCGCCATCTTGTTGCGGCGGCCATTCTGTGTTAGGAACAATACAGATTACATAATTGTAATTGTATTGTCACCTGAACTAAAGGTGTATACCAAATTTCATTAGTTGGACACTAAGGAATTAAATTTAGCTTGCAATATTTAATTTATTTGTCAAATTTGTTGAAGTTTTTGGCATTTTAATGTTTTGCGCATTGTAGGTGGGTAGTCAGTCAGAAGAATATCACTCTGCCACATTCCACCCGAATTCAACACATCGCTTGTTAAATGGCGAAACTTAACTTACTTAACGTATCTGTAGTGTCATTGTTAATTTAAATGGAAAATATTGCTCAAACATCTGCTTAAAACGTGGGAGGATAAAAATGTATATTGTATATTCGTTTTATCTGTATACAGTTTCAAGCTTAAGCTTTAAGCAGATGACAATAGCATTGTCCTTACAAGAGGACGCTTTATACGTGTTCGTTGATGTAAAAACTATTTTGTATAGCTTCACGCTTTAATCTTAGCACGACAGGAGAGAACTTAGTGTTACGACACTCCGTTCGCTTTCCACATAAATTTAAGACACTCCGTGCTAAGTGATGTTACTCTTATACCGCGCTTCGTCTTTCCAAATCGGGCCAATGCAACTAATTTGATGTTGTTTTAACTAGTGTCCCCATTGACGCGTTAACAGCGCGTTATCTTTAGCAATGTATATGTTACTTTATATAAACATGGATGTCAAAACATGGTAGTGTGTGTAACATTTATTTTATTAATTTTGTATACTTTTTATGTATTATTTAAAGAAAATATTAACATACTGCACTCCTTCTCTAAATAAACTATAAGTGTGCCAAGTGTCATGCTCCTCCGTCCGCGTAATTTTCGTAAGAAGAGATCCAAAGTTTTTGCTTCACGTATTTATATTTAGATTCCTTTGATTGGGAATAAAACACATAGCTATCGTGTTTCAAGTCAAACCCCATGAGTGTTAACTTTTTTTCTTTCTTTTTTTAACTTCACACTGTATCCCGCATATAGCAGGGTAGACAGAGTGATCCTGAGAACCTAGTGTTAAGACACTCTCGTTCTCTTTCCACAATTCCGTTTTCCACTTGATCTATGTATATAATAATAAAGCTTTATAGTTTACCCCGCATAGAAGCCAGAGTGAACCTAGTGTCAAGACTCTCCGTTCGCCATTTTCCGCTAGAATTCGAGACTTAACGTTTAAATTGCGGAAAATGAACGAAACATAAACGATATTGAAACTGCGAAGAGCAAGGGTAAGGGACAAGTACTCTATTCTAAATTCCAAGCGCACGTAAAAACGTGTAAAATATTATTAGAAATATTTTCAGGAATTCGTGACATTCTTTCGTGAAAATGTTGTTTTTTGTGAATATTAGATAGCTATGTTGTTGTAGACAAAGACAATTTTTTTCAACTATGCGCTTTATACTGCATTGTTGATAAGTTAATTCAAATAATTTGAGCGGCGTTTAGTTCTGCCACTCTGTACGCAATGCCTCAATTCGGCGGAAAGTGGGAGACGGTATGACACTAGGTTCTCAGGTTCTAACAACAAGTTCTACAAAAGATAGGTAAAGAGAACACTATGTTCTGTTTGTATGTCAAGACTCTCTGTTCTTCATTTTCCGCCCGAAAGTCCCGTTAATTCTCTAACACGGTATTTTGTAAAACGAAAATAAGTTTAATTAAATTATTCCCCCATGTGAAAATCGAACCCACTACTTCTCGTACTTACAGTCCTAGTCCGAAATCGAGACTCAACTGATGTCTTACTAGAGCCAAAAAACGAGTATAATATTAATTATATATAAATACGTGAAGCTAAAACTTTGGACCCCTTTTTACGAAAATTACGCAGACGGAGAAGCATAAAACTTGGCACACTTATAGTTTATATATCGAAAAAATGCAGAATAATAGTATATTTTTAAAATAATACATAAAAATATATAAAATTAATAAAACAAATGTAACACACACTAGTAAGGTTTGACATCTATGTTTATATAAAGTGACATATACAATTACATTAATAGACAACGCGTAACGGGAAATCTAGTATAACTAATTCCCTAAAATGGGAATCGAAGTCACAACCAATCGTGTTTAAAGTCAGACACTCATGGCCTCACATTTAGCCCCAGTTCAATAAATACAGCAAATAATTCGGCTCGTTGGTAAAAGGACTGAAAAAGGATTCCGGCATTAAGTCAAATGGACTTCTAATTTAAACCGTATTTTGTTCTCTTTGGTAATTCCAAGCTTTTCCTGGTTTCCAGTATGTGGCTGAAATGCCGTTTATCTCAAAAGTCCAGCTTGCTAAGTCGTTACATAATAACTCTTATGTTACTCAGTATTTTTTTATCGATTTCTAGAAAAGGGTCTCAATTTGACTGTTGTTTTTGAATTACCGCATTTTTTTTTACTGGATGGACTAATTTTGATGATTCTTTTTTTATGATAGCTAGTCTCATTTAAATTTATTTAAAATCGGACGTGTTTTAGAGTTATTCGTAATAATTACATACATTAGTACATATTATTTGAAGTCGGTTTTCAATTTTGTTAAAATTTTAGTCATGTAATTTGATCGGAGATATAAAAATAATTTATATGTGATCAATCTTGCTTAGAAATCGAACCCATAATCGCTTGCGGTTGCAGTCAAGTTTAATCCCACTGCGCCACGATTATCTCCTAATATTCTTCTGTTAACTTAATACAACATTATGCTACACCAGTGGTGAGCAACCCGCGGCCCGCTTGATAACTTTATGCATACTTTAGGCACACAAATATTATTATTTTTTTAGATTTCGTATTTTTGTAATCTAATATAACGCCTGTCGTGGCGCAGAGGCACAAGCGTGCGACTGTAAACGCGATGGGTTTTGGGTTCGATTCCCACTCCAGGAAATATTAAAGTTTAGTATTTTCGTTTTCTGGGTTTGGTAACAAGGCAAAGTGCGGCGTTGAGTTCCAAATTCAAGTTGAGTTCTCAATTCATATAATAAGTGAATCATCAAAATTAGCCCACACAGTAAAAAGTTACGCTTTATACGTATATAAAAAATACAATCGACCTTTTTTTAAAATCTGTTAATAATTTTAAATATTATAAAAAAAATCAAAAATGTGAATAGCTTTGAAAAAATGTTGCTAACCCCTGAAAAAGACGGTTAACATAATTGTATAGGAATCTCGTCCATTAATATTCAAAAGCAGACGATTATTATCTCCCATTCATAGACTTAATGATCCAAATGAAGTTGTATTCTTACAAGATGTTAAGAAACGCGAAATGTCTGAATATCTTTGTGTAAACTGCGGAATGTCTGCCTTTGTGATGCGATAAATTAGATGGAATACCAAAAATGAAAGAATTTGTAGGAAAAATAGAAGTATTTGTTTATATTTCTGTTTTATATGCCTCTTGACTGAATACGAAAGAGGTTGTGGGTTCGATTTTCATTTTGGGGAATTGTATATTTGAAATATTATCGTTTTTCTTTTCTGGTGAAAACAAAGCGGGACGTTGAGTGCTGCGAGCCAATATGTAATGTTTCGAATTCAGACTGAAATCCCTTCCATCCCTTCCCTGCGGAGCAGGAAACGACATGAAGCTGCGTTTTATATACATTAAATTTATAATATTTAAAGTTATTTTACTAACGAAATGTTACCTACATTTCGTTAGTAAAATAAGTTTAGATAGCATAAGGTATGCTATCTATGATTTTAATATTCCATAATTTTTATATAATAATCTAGATCTAATCGCATATGATACTGTGTAGACAGATTGTATTTCTCCAAAAAACAGTTTCACGCCTTTTACTCGTAGCAGGATAGGCAGATAGAATCTGGTGTTAAGACACTTCGCACACCGTTTTTGTCTTGCCAGATAATTGACGCTTTGTCTTGCCAAAGCAAGGAAATAAAAATACACCAAATAACCGACCACTACATTATTTCCTTTCCCTCCCATCTGAACACTAGATCTGCAACGCATTTATAACTTCTTTGGTGTTGTAAATGTCCATGGGCGATGGTAATCACTTACCATCAGGTGGTCCTTCTGCTCGTTTGCTATCCTTTGTCAATAAAAAAAGCACGAACCTGAGTAGGAATCAAACCCACAGTCAATCGCGTTAACAATCAAACACTGTCCCACTGCACCATGACGGCCAAAGAGCCACTTAAAATACACAAAGTAATTTATGGATAGAGCGCCAACGCAGTTGCATTACGTAAAAAGTAATTTATTATGCGCATCCTATCGAGCTGGGACGAAGTTGCGAACCAGCCCGAAACTTTGAACGTGACCTTTGGATAACTAGGCCAGTTGGTCTTTCTAGGTCTTTTGATGGAGCTATGAGGTATTTTTTCAATTTTAACTTCACGCTTTTAATTATGTTGCAAAGCGCGGCGTTGAGTTCTGTCACTCAGCAATGCCTCATATTCTTGACACTAGGTTCTCTGGTTTCCTCTTCCTACCCTGCTATGTGCTGGATACAGCATGAACTTCTTCCTTTCCTCTGGGGAGTCCTCAAAATTTTTCATTGACGTTAGAGAATTTTTTATTACGTACAATTGGAATACCTATTGTATTTAGTCAATTCAAATACAAAATATTCTTTATTCAAATAGACTTTTACAAGCACTTTTTAATCGCCAAAAGAACATAAATCAACCACAAACTCTAAAGACAGTTCTGTTAAGAAGAGCCGCCGAGAAACAACAGTTGCTCTTTTCAAAAAAAAGACAGAACACTTGTCATCTTATTAACGCTTTTAAATGTAAGTCCAAGTTGGTTTAAAACTTGCAACTGTCGCGTGCAATAAGGCACAAAGCAATGACGTCAAACTAGAAAATTTACTATAAATAAAGATGGCTCTCAGCGTTCAGTGCGACGTGAAGAACACTTGCCGCTGTCATCTTACGAGTACACAGTTGAAAAGTATAAATATAACTGATTTTTATGATTCATTCTAGCCGTGAATAAATTGATATGTTGATGATGTAAATTCTTAAGTTTAAGTTTTTATGTCGATTCTTTTATTAATCGACTTCAGAGGAGGTTCTCAATCTGACTGTATGTTTTTATGTGTGTTGCCACTATCATATGTTGTAATCATATGATCTTAAACACTAACTTAACTAATAGTCCGTACGTACGTTTTGGCGTGTAAAATACAAGTTTCCTTAGCAGCTTGTATATCTTTTTTTCGAAAATATATGTCAAACATATAGTAATATGTCATCGTCGTCGTCAGCCGAAAGACGTCGACTACTGGACATAGGTCTCCCCATTAAACGCCATTTAGAACGACTGGTTGCCTCTTTCATTCAGTGGTTCCCAGCAACTCTGACCAAATCGTCGGGCGACCCAGTAAGGGGCGTCCCGTCTAGTAATGTTTGTTATATTTATTTATATATTTCTGTTACATTATTATAAAGAATATTGATTTTCTGCACTTCTTCATGTACATTATATATATATTCCAATTTTCATACACCGTCCGCATAGTTTTCATGAAAATTCATCCAAATTACCTTCACGTATTAATATACTATTTACATTAGTAGATGAATAAAGTCCAACATTTCTAACTGAATTACCGGTTTCAAATATAACTTTGAAAATTTTAACTCTATTATCAAAATACTAGCCAGTATTTATGCAATTTTGTTTGCAGTTTTGGACTAGCGTAACTTTCAGCGTTTCATCTAAATTTACTGCGAGCTTTAATTAATTTGGTCTCTGCATATGATTGTTGATATTTATTTACTGGACTGAATTTTGTGCAAATATTTAGTATTTAGCTAAGTCTGTTTTAGTTACTAATACTAGCTCGAGATCTCCTTTCCCCACCCTCTTCTTAAACTACTGCAGTAGTTGATTGCGTAAGCTGGGCCTCCCAGAGTAATCGAGGGTCTCACCCGACTGGGCTCGCCCGGGTAGCACATAACTTACTCAGAAAAATTATGGATGTAATTAATTTTAATTTTTTAAAATACTTTTAAATTATTTTAAAATTATTCCAACTTCACGCTCCTTACTACACAACAGGTAGTCAGAGAGAATCTAGTGTCACGACACTCTGTCTATTTTTCGTCCAAATTCGAAACATTATCTGTTGAGTGGTGGAACTTAACGCTGCGCTACGCCGAGTGGGAATCGAAGCCACGACTACCACGTTTATAATAAGACCAACTATACAATATATTTATATCTTATAGGCTTCTAACCTTTACAATAAAATATTACACGCAAATTTTAATTCACCGCTATATTTAATTAATGATCCCGTTGTCCAGTCTTGTTGGGTAGCGGAACTCAATACCGTGCTTTCTCTAAATAAGCTGTAAACATCATTACGTATCAACAGTTTCTATTGGGATCTCAACCTGTAAACACTGTCCCGAGTCAAATTTATTCAAAATCCACTTTATATTTCACATAGTTTTACTAACAATGCTTTATTAAGTTACTAAATTAGTTGGGTAATTTAGAAAATAGCAATATTATCCCAATTTTGCGAGCAATTTGGACGATGTAAGAGGAGACCAGTCGGAATGAGGCAAAGCTACCGTATTCAGAGACATGTACTCTAATGATGCTGAGTTTAGTTGATGATGTACATTTGGATACCTGTTGATATTTTATTGGTTAATAGTTGAGGGACAATGTCTATGTTTGATTGTGGATTGGATTCTGATTCAAGGAATGTTTGTATTAAATTGCTTTTTACACGTCATTAGTAATACGCCTGTCGTGGCGCAGAGGCACAAGCGTGCGACTATAAACGCGACAGGTTGTGGGTTCGATTCCCACTGCAGGAAAGAGAATTTTTCATGTCCTGGGTTAAGAAACAAGATAAAGCGCGGCGATAAGTTCCGCCACTCAGCACGCAATACCTTGGCAATACTTCATTCGGCGGAAAGTGGATAACGGAGTGTCTTAACACTGGGTTCCCTCTGCCTACCCTGCTAAATGCGGGATACAGCTATGTATGTATGTATGTAGTATTTATCCTAACACGACCTAGGACACTACCTAAAAGAATATATCTGGAACTATTACACTGATTGCTTCTAAATATATCTTCAATTCACCTTAATTGTAGCATATATAAATGATAAATGTTGCCAATACAAGGCGCATAATTTCATATTGTAAACATAGATTGGTTTGTCCTCGCCCCCTTTTATCTCTCTTTGATTGATTGTTCTTATATTTGAGCGACATTGTAGTCACAATATATAACTATACTAGTAGCTACACGCTGTATCCGGCATATAGCAGGGTAGGCAGAGGGAACCAGAGAACATAGCGTTAAGACACTCCGTTCTCTTTTAACAATTTCCATTCCATATTTTGAGTGGCGGAACTCAACGCCGTGCTCTGCCTTGTTACCAGATCGATGATTTACCATAATTATAATATTTAATATATTATAACTATGGTAGTTTTTATAGTATTTTAGTCAACTAATAAAATAAGCAATTTCAAGCTTTCTCTCGCAAGAGAGGCTAATTTTTAGATACTCTGTTGTCCACTTTCCATTTGTATTCTAGATGATATCATAACAGAGATATGGAAACGAATGATGGAAACATCGTGAAATTCCTTTTTTTATTATGGCATAATTTGATTAATATTTACATACAAGTTTAAAATAATCGCCACGATTATAACAGTTTTACTAAAGATATCATTAAATTTTAACAAAAAAAAAACTTGACTTTAAATAAAATGCACTAAAAAGCAACATTATTACGAATAACTCAAAAACAACTCGTCACATCTTAACGAAATTTAAATGTGACTGCATCAAAAGCGCTAGCTATCATATAAAAAAAGGTAATCAAAATTGGTTCTTCCAAAAACAATAAATCTATTCCATTTTGTCCTTGAGAAGTTCCTCCATATATGTTCAAAATGTATGCTGGAACTCATCAAACTTACACGGTACTATCTCTAGGGAGTTACTTCAAACAAGAAAAAGAATTATTCAAAGATGCACTTCGTAAAACTTGTATTACACGACTGTGTTAAGAAGAGGGTACTTTGAGTTTAATGTTATGTATGACGGTATCTCCTTTTATAATATGGGTAATATATATACTTGATTTTAAATATTCTCCTTACTTTCAGATCTTAAAATGATTTGAAAAGGTTCTCAATTTGACTGTATTTTTTATGTGTGTTAATGGTTAACTTTTTATTGAGTGAACCGATTTTGATGATCATTTTTTATATGATAGCTAGTGCTTCAGGTGTGGTCCCATTTAAATAGTAGTTCTTGAGATATCCGTAATAATTTTTCTTTTTAATGCATTTTGTTTCCAGTCGGTTTTCTTTTTTATTAAAATCTTACTTATAAAATGACAAATTTTACAAATAAACTAGTTTATTCGATACATACAAACATTTTATTCCATACATATTATTTTTAGATTTATAAATCTGCTATTCTTATGTATGCAGGTATATGTGATGTGGAATAGATGATTGTTCTCTGAAAATATAATCTAAATGTAAGAATGAGTGGGAAAGGGGAAAACCTGGCTTACATGTCATTGAACCGGAACTCATCAGTAGATATTTGGCGGTTCGTCTTTGACATGATAGTGGTCGCGATTCAGACGGAGGAGGAACCTCCTACCACCAAACTATTGGGATACCCGCCTCTTACGGGACGCTACCCAGCGGCGGAGGGGAATTGTATTCTAACCCCGTCCCCTCACAGGGAAGGATGCATTTTTTTACGTTCCTAAAGCACGTTTACACGTAAGAGGGATCTCTAGTATGCGAGTTAAGACTTGGAATCGCCTCGGAGGAGTTTGTGATTTAGCTAACATTGTTTTCAGAACATTGCGGTATGCATTTGAATAGTTTAAGTTATTGTAAACTTTGTTAATATCATAGGTAATGCAACATTTCATGTTAGTTAAGTGATTTACGAAGATTTTAGCGCGCTAGGTTTTATTTTATATAGTTACATTTTTTATATAAATAAATTATTTTTGCCCAAAATCTACATACATAGCTGCACGCTAGATCCCGCATGTAGCAGGGTAGGCAGAGGGAACCTAGTGTTAAGACACTCCGTTCCCCACTTTACGCCGAATTGAGGCATTGCGTTCTGAGTGGCGGAACTCAACGCCGCGCTTTGCCTTGTTACCAAACCCATATAATAAAAAAAACCCATTTCCAGGAGTGGGAATCGAACCCACAACCTGTCGCATTTACAGTCGCATGCTTGTGCCTCTGCACCGTGACAGGCGTTAATCCAAAACCTATATTTATTTTATTAATTTCATGTATTTCTAAGGCATTATTAAAAAAAATATTAATTTTCTAATAAAGTTCAATTATGCCAAATTTGTATATGTCCACACACATTTTAAACCACTTCAAAAAGGTAGATTTTTTTTTTACTTCGACTGTTTTTTTTTTATGCGTAATTGCGTAGCTTCTGAGTGAGTCAATTTTGATGATTCTATTTGTCATATACGAATATAGCTAGTACTACTGATGTTGTCCAATATGAATCTTAATCTAATTAATTAGAATTTGAGGACTAAATGTTGAGCTATTCGTAGCAGTTGTTTTTTTTTTGTTATGGATAACGGATGGCAAACGAGCAGAAGGACCACCTAATGGTAAGTGGTTACCTTCGTCCATAAACATCTACAACAACCGGAGATGTTGTAGATGCGTTTCCAACGTACATGATACAGATGGAAGGGGAGGATAATGTAGTAGTCGACTATCGGAACCACCACATTTTGGGGAAAGGATGGGTGGGGAAGGGGAAACAATAATAACAGCGAAGTGTTAATAATAATAAGTAATCGTGGAAAATCCAGTGTCTCGACACTAGGTTTCAAAGTAATAAAAATCTAAAAATATTTACAAATTGCATTACAATTGCAAAAATAATACTTAAAAAAGCAAGTAAAATATATAAAAAAATGCACAATGGGCTTAGAAAATTGACCGCTCTTTGCGAATGAGACCGGAGTTCCAGTTTCCGGAAGCGGACTGCGGATTGCGGACGTCGCGGAGGTCGGGAGACCTAGTTCGGTCTATTGCCTATCATTTAGTCTAAATTAGATTCTAGACTTTAAATTAAAAAAAAAATAGTTTTAAACTTTTTTATTGTATAGTAGGATAGGAGAGAACTTGATGTTAAGACACAGTTTTCTGTTTATTAAGCCGAATTCGAAATATTGCGTGTTTCTATTTCGGTCTATTGTCTATCATTTTTTAGGTCTAGATTTACATTCTAGATTTTATATTTATACATGTTCTAATATCACTACTAAATATTAATGCAGGAATTTCAATTTCCCTAAATATAAAGTTTTAGCATCTGAGAGCCATTTCAAACTGTTTATTACACAAGTGTCTAAGATATAAGACAGATCAAACTATTAGATGACCGTCTGCAGCATCCCAGTGCTTTGACAAACTCAAATGAATCCACAATTATTAGTTTCTTATTAGTGAGGGAAGATTTCAATAATGCAATATAAATACTAGGGAACGGAATCTATTCTTTTTAGCTTTACATTGTATCCCGTATATAGCAGGGTAGGCAGAGGGAACCTGAGAACCTAGTGTTAAGATACTCCGTTCTATATTTTCATTTCCCACTTTCCTCCGAATTGAGGCATTGCGTGCTAGGTGGTGAAACTCAACGTCACGCTTTGCCTTGTAAGCAGAGACCTACCCTACTGATTGCGGGTTACAGCGTGAAGATAAAAAAAAGGAATAATGGATAATAAAAATAACAAAATGTGAAGTAAACTGAAAGGTCTGGGTAATGGAAAGATATTAGTTAGAAATTAGTGGCAGAGAAAGTACGTCCCAAAGGACGACCGCATTGGTCGGCTCAATGATTGACTTTGAAACTCGCCCTATATTATTATAGCTGTATTTTTTGTATATTTTTTTTTGATATTGGCAGAGAATCTAGTGTTAAGATATTCCGTTCTCTACATTCCACCTACTTAAGAGACTATCGTATTGCACACTGATACAGAACTATAATCTATATATAAATACGTGAAGCAAAAACTTTGGATCCCTTTTTATGAAAATTACGTGGACGTAGGAGCATGAAACTTGGCACACTTATTATTTATATAGAGAAGGAGTGCAGAATGCTTAATTTTTTTTTTAATAATGCATAAAATGTATGTAAAATCAATAAAATGAATGTTACACACACTATCATGGTTTGACATCCATGTTTATACAAAATGACATATACATGACTACACTGACGCTGACAAGACAACGCGTTGTTAACGCGTCAACGGGGACATTAGTACTTTTTAATAACCTTATGACAGAATAGTGATGTAGTGTGAAGACACTCCGCCGCTTTGCGCTTAAGTATCTGAGCTCAAGGACTGCATTGTCTTACCAAATTGGAAAAATAATTTAAATAATCATTCCCAACGAGGGAGCGCAGAGGTACAAGCGTGCGATTTTAAGCGCGACAGGTTGTGGGTTCGATTCTCGCTCCAGGAAATTAAAATATTAAACATTTATAATTATTAATATTTATTATTTTCATTTCCCCGCTCTGGTAAGAAGGCGCAGTACGGCGTCGAATTCCGCCAGTGGGGAATTCCTAAGAGAACGGAGTGTGTTAACACTTGGTTTTCTGGTTCTCTCTGCCTACCCTGTTATGCGCGGGATACAGTGTGGAGCTAAAAATCCCCTCGAGTGAAAATCGAATCCATACCCAATTTCGTTTACAGTCAGTCGCCATCCCATTTCACCAAAATGATTAAATTTGGCCAATAAGCAATAAAACGCCGACGTAACAATTATTAACTGTAAATGAAACAAAATAAATACAGTAATTTCTCTTATTTTACAATATAAAGGTAGAACAATATTGTTTATTTAATAGCTAGTTATGTTGGCTCAAGGTATGAGAACGGTTCCGCCGGGGTCCATGGAGAATGGAGTTGTTCGCGTGGCCCCGGTTAGTGGCGGTTGAGGAGGAGCTCCGTGAGGTTTTAGTGGGTAGTCAGTCGGCCTACTATCTGCCGGCTTAGGAGTCCCACATAACCTATCCGAGACCCCAACGGGCGGGTTCCCGCAAAAGGGTTTTCTCACGAAGACAAAAACAAAAAAAAAATGAGAACGGTTCCAGTATTCCTATTCCTAGTATGCTTGATCAGCATACTAGGAATGTTTGTTTTAATAAACAATTTAAGTCTGGATAGTCAAACAATTTTATCTATGACCGGCGTCAAAAAAGGTGGAAGTTCTTTCGACTGTATTTTTTTTGTTACCGCATAACTTTTTAATGAGTGAGCCAATTTTTGATAGCTAGTGCTTCTAGTGTGGTCCAATCTAAATTTAGTTAAAATCTGACGAGTAGTTTTTGAGTTATCCGTAATAATTTTATTTTTTTTGCATATGGATATGGTAACATTATTTTACAATATACCTAAATAACAAATCAAAATCCATGTCGAAATTCATAGGATTAATAAACAATACCTGTCAAAGGCATGGGTTTTCAATGGGAATCGTTCAGCGACATTTTCTATGGGTACGCAATTGCAATCAAGCGCCATCCGACTAAACTACCGTAGAAAAAAGTATATGTTTTTTATCATTTCACGCATAACCTCTCTTTGTGATTTAGACGAGAAACTAGTATTCTCTATAATCTCTTAATTTAGTTTTTTTGTATCCTTAGCCTGTAATATAATGGGAAAATTAAACAAAAATATATTTTCGTTCTCTAGAAAGGGAATCGAACCTATAACTATCAAACATAGGGACAAAATAGTATGAGCAAAATAGTTATTAACGTTACCTAGTACGGCAATTGAACTATATACCATCGTGTACACTTAATAATGTCGCAAATAAACTACAATAGCGACATTTTTAGTATTCATGTCTACCGTCTCTTCTCAGCAGAATTCTTTCTTCCCGGTAGTAGCTTCAGAACTGACAGTACTGACATCTTTATGTCAACTTTAAAGTGCTTTTAAAAGCCTATTTGAATATAGAATACTTTGATTTTGATTTTTGATATAAAACGCTTGCGACTAATTACACTGACTGAGTGACTGACAGACAACGTACAAGCTAAACTACTGCACATAGAAATATGACGTTTGCCATAAAGATTTTTTGAAAGTATTAATCACACACTTAGGAAACGAAAAACATATTTAGAAAACGTATAAAAATATGAACGCAGCGGGACTCGAACCTGCGCCTCCTGGAAACCGTCCAAGTGCTCTGAACGTTCAAAAATATATAATAAACAGCATTCTCTCTTGCCAAACAATTGTTCTTAGAAATAATCTTTGTGTAGCAGAAATTTGTAAAAATCTCTCTACAGAGATACTTACAACAAAAATAAGTTGTAACAAGCGTGTAAAAAATTCAACGTAGCTGAGTAAGAACGCATGACTTAGGCGCGGATTCGAATCCCGCTGCGTTCAAATTTTTATATGTTTCCTAAATATGTTTTTGTTTCCTAAGAGAGGAATTTCTCGAAATTTCCCCAAAAATTTCAGGTTTCAAATTCCACACACAAATTCGCAGAATACAGCTAGCTTTAGACTTATTTCTAAAAGGCCGATATACAAGCAGGTCAGTTCCCTTTGACGGCGACCGGAAGTTGGCAAGACTGGGAGGCTCTATCGGCCCGCGACCGCTAAATTTCCCCCGAGATTCCCTAGCAAATAATGCTCTTAGGTCTTTTACCGGAAACAGCTTATGCAGGACAGACTATTTTATATTAAGTGATGTTTTATATATGTATAACGCCTGTCGTGGCGCAGAGGCACAGGCGTACGACTGTAGACGCGACAGGTTGTGGGTTCGATTCCCACTCCAGGAAATGTAAACTTAAATATTTTCACTTTCTGAGTTTGGTAACAAGGCAAGGCGCGGCGCCGACTTCCGCCACTCAGCACGCAATGCCTTAGATCGGCGGAAAGTGGGTAACGGAGTGTCTTAACACTAGGTTCTCTGGTTCTCTCTACCTACCCTGCTATATGCGGGATACAGCGTGAAGCTAAAAAAAAAAATAAGAGGTAATTATTTCACCGAGTGGCACCTGATTACGACGCATTACGCGTTATGGAGAGCGGAGAACTAAAAATAATTAAGAAATTATCATTTTACCCGTGTGAAAATCGAACCTCGAACCATCATTTACGTTCACTCACTGTCTCTACACCACGATGGCCTCAACGTCATTATACTAAGTCGATATATATTTTTTATTTTATTTTTCCCGTCTCATTTTCTTGAAAGATTAAAATCTCGAAGAAGGCTTACTGGAATATAAATATTCCTCAACAAACCTCCTGATAATGCTCTGGGAGCTATTAAATTGGTATTATGCGCTTTCAAGTAGCTCGCTGCCTTATTATGCTGGAAGAATTATAATGTTTACTCATTCATTGTTTGGAAGGGTCTTAGAGGGTTTTTTTACATTAGTAGCGTAAAATACATGTTTCCTTAGTAACGTGTATGCCATTTTTTTATATTAGTTACCCTCATTGACGCGTAAAATAGATGTTGCTAACGTATACATCACTTTATATAAAAGTTTATGTGAAGTGGTAGTGTAAGAAATGTTTGTTTTGTGATCCATTATTATAAATGTATGCATATAGTATAGTCAACGGCTGTCGTGGCGCAGAGGCACAAGCGTGCGACTGTAAACGCGACAGGTTGTGGGTCCCGCTCCAGGAAATGGAATTTTTCATTTCCTGGGTTTGGTAACGCTCAGCACGAAATGCCTCAATTCGGTGGAAAGTGGGGACGGAGTGTCTTAACACTAGCTTCTCTCTGCCTACCTAATAAGTATATAGTATAGTTACAATAAGGGGTCCAATGTTTTTTCTTCACCTATTAATATCAAAGTATATCAGGGTAGAGAAAAAATTTAATTAAAAAGTTAATTTCTGATTTTACCATTAAACAAAAAGGGAACAAACAGACGTGTCAAAATAAATATATATATATATATATATATATATATATATATATATATATATAAAAAAAATATATATATATATATATATATATATATATATATATATATATATATATATACAAGATTTTTTTCAATTTTCATGCTTTGCCATCATAGCAACGTAGACAGGGAACCTAGTGTCAAGACACTCCGTTCTATGCATTTCAACAAAATCATTTCACCGAACAGGAATCGAACCTACAACAATTGCGCTGACAGTCAAACGCTGTCCCACATCACAATGACCTCTAAAATCTAATAACTATTATCAATGTAATCTACTTTGGAATCCTTGGCCTGAAATCCCAAAGTATTTTAACGTACACTAATGTTAATATGAATTTGGAAACTTGTATCGGAAATGTCAGTATAATATGTAGTATTTGAATATGAATATATTTGGTTTACAACTTTTTTTAATTGAAAGTATTTTTATTAAAAGTATTTTCATTTTCAAGGCAAAGCACGGTGTTGAGTTCCGCCACTCAGCACGCAATGCCTCAAATTAACACTAGGTTCTCAGATACCCTCTGCTTACCCTGCTATATGCGGGATACAGCGTGAAGCTAAAAGAAAAAGTATTTTCACGCTTTATCCCATATAGCAGAGGAATCAGAGAGATCCTAGTGTCAAGATATTCCGTTTTCCACTTTTCATCTGAATTGACGAGATATTACAAGTTATGTGGCGGAACTCAACGCCGCAGACATTAAGTGCTAAGTGACGAAGTTTAACGCCGCGCTATGTCATACCAGAGCGGAGCGGAGCAAGCAATGCCACAATTCGGCGGAAAGTGGGGAACGGAATGTCTTAACACTAGGTTCCCTCTGTCTAACCTGCTATATGCGGGATACAACGTGAAGCTATGTATGTATGTGTATCAATAATGCAATTTCATCGTAGCAAGAAGTGACTATTGAGTTATAATCGATGCAAATTAAATGTTTACACGGCGGTTGCTACGTGACAACCCAGAAACAGCGTGAAGGAAATTATTTTGTACCATATGTTCGTTAATTATAGCTTTTAAGGAGAAAATAGAATTTAATCACTATGTATTTTCTTTTCGTTTGGATCTATTCTCTCTTTTGAATAAAGCTGCCGTAGTGGTGCTTTGTATCGTTTGATCATATTGGGGTAGGAAGTTAAAAAATATACTTTGGACATCGTTTATTTATCTATATATTAATACGTGAAGTAACAAATTTGGATTCCTTTTTACGAAAATTACGCGGACTGAGGAGCATGAAATTTGGCACACTTACAGTTTATATAGATAAAGAGTGCACAATACTAAAATAATGCATAAAAACTATATTAAATTAATAAAATAAATGTTACGCACACTACCATGGCTTTCCAATGTTTTTGCTTCACGTATTTATATATAGACGATAATATAAAAAAAACTCAACACTTATTTTTTCATTAAGTTTGTATACTAAGAACCCCAGAAAGACCCTCCGTAGTGATTGCAAAGTAAAAGTGAATGCAACTTTGATCCTCTGAACCAAAGCTATTGTTATATTGGCTGAAAGTTTATTCAGGCGGAAGGAGGTAAGGAAAGCTGAAACAAATGTACTAACATTCGTTTTCCCCGACTTAGTTAGAGAAAGCGAACAATACAATAAATACCTACTCGTATACCTTATAAGATATTGAATTACACTATGTTTAAACGAAAACGAACGAATAAAGCTGCGGTCAAAAGCTAGTAATAAAATAATGATGTCACCTTGAACAAAAGTCAATGTCAAACATATATAATATTCTTTATTGCACATAAATTTTACAAAAAAAGCCATATAATTTGATGTAAATTTTTTTTAGCTTCACTCCGTATCCCATATAACAGGGAAAGAGGGAACCTGAGAATCTAGTGTTAAAACACTCCGTTCTCTTTCAACAATTCCCTTCCCCACTTTCAGCCGATTTAAGGCATTGCGTGCTGAGTGGCGAAGCTCAATGCCGCACTTTGCCTTGTTACCAAGCCCAGGAAATAAAAATACTTAACTTTACATTTCCTAGAGTGGGAATCGAATTAATGTATATCTGATATAAAAAACATTGATTGTCTGCACTTCTTCTCCATGTACATTATATGTATACTAATCTCATGTTCCCTCGTACGCATAATTTTCATAAAAAAGATTCAAAAGTTTTTCCTTCACGTATTAATTTAATTATTAGGGTTCCCGTTTACGCGTTAAGAACGCGTTGCCTAGCAATTTATATGTCACTTTATATAAACATGGAAGTCAAACCGTGGTAGTGTGTAAAATTTATTTTGTAAATTTAATCTATTATTCATACATTATTATAAAGAAATGTGCACCATGTACGAGTACACTATATGTCTACCAATTTTCATACATCTCCGTCCGCATAATTTTCATAAAAATATCGATCCTTTTCCTTCACGTATTAATTTAATAATTACTAGGCAATATCCAGTTTCAATAATACTGCGTGAAATAATTTCATATTTGCATTTCACTTGAAAACAAAAGCATGCAAAATGCAAAAGTTAACAACGTAAAAATGTATCAGTTATATTCAGACTCAACAGCTTGCATGTATTTGCTAGGAAAATATTTGAAATAATAATATGTAGACGGTAGTGGAATAGAAACTTCAATCTTATAGAAATTTATAGTAAATTGGCGATACATAGTATTAAATTGTGGTCATCGTAGCGCAGTAGGACGTCTGACTGTGAATGAGCTTGGTTGTGGGTTCGATTCCCACTCGGTGGACTTTTTGATACTAAATTATTTGTCTTAAATAAATACAGATGTAAAAACTCCTGGGGTTGAGGACAGGGTCTAAGTGTAAACTAAATTAGTTGTGGTGTCAATTCCCATTCGGGGACATTATTATATTTAAGTTATTATCATATCTTGGCGATATTTAGTTTAGTTTAGTGTAGTATAAAATGAACATATAAAGCAGTTTCTTGTGTTGGTTAGTGACAGAGAATCTAGTGGTAAAACTCTCCGATTTTCACCCGAAGTCATTGCGTGTTGAGTGACGCAACTCAACGTCGCGCTTTCTCTTACCAGAGCGAAAAATAACAACATAGCTTCCCGCTGTATCCCGCATAACCCGCACACTCCGTTAGCAACTTTCTGCCGAATTGAGGCATTGCGTGCTGAGTGGCGGATTTCAACGCCGCGCTTTTGCGTTGTTACCAAACATAGGAAATGAAAAATTCCATTTCCGGTAGTAGGAATCGAACCCACAACCTGTTGCATTTACAGTCGCACACTTGTACCTCTACGCCACGACAGGCGAAAAATAACAACAATTTAAATATAATTACTCCGCCAGAGAGAATTTTTAAGTTTAACCTATTTAAAACACAATTGTTTCAACAAAATTCGTTTTGCAAGAGATGTAATTACGAGAGGTTATTTGATTTCCATGTACCGAATTTCCATGGTGTACTCGTTTGTCCATCGTTTCCCCATACAATGGGCATCGTTTGCTATGGTAATATGGCTATAGGAACATTTTTATGGTAGAGCTATGTGGAATTTATTTTGAAGATATATTTTTGTTATGGAAAATAAATATTGATAGACTTGCCTGTCGTGGTGCATAGGCACAAGCGTGAGACTGTAGACGCGACAGGTTGTGGATTCGAATAATATATAGTATTTTCATTTCCTGGATCTGGTAACAAGGTAAAGCGCGGCGTTGAGTTCCGCCGCTCAGCACGCAATGCCTCAATCCGGCGGAAAGTGGGGAACGGAATTGTTGAAAGAGAACGGAGTATCTTAATTATAGGTTTTCAGGTTCCCTGCTTACCCTGCTGCATGCAGGATACAGCATGAAGCTCAAAAAGTTTCACTCTTTACACCGCATAACAGGTTAATCGGAGTACACCTAGTGTTAAGACATTCCGTTCTCCGCTTTCCGTTCCAAATTGAGGCAGCGTGTTGACTGGCGGAATTCAATCAACCTACGTACCAGAGCGAAGAAATAAAAATAATTTAAATATAACCCTAAATGGGAATCGAACCCACAGCCACTACATCGGTATTTATTCTCTGACTTATACCAATTTAGGACCTCCATAACTATCTGACCGTTTAAATGATAGCCTTTTATGATAGGCAATTATCAATAAGCCGCGTTTATAGACAGTTTTACAAGATTATTTATAGGATTCACGGCGCCTCGTGTCATGACAGACAGTGTCTTATATATTTATTTTATTTATTTTGTTTATTTTATTTATTTTACTTACCCCAACTCTACCCTAAAGAAGAACTTTAAAGACTTGCAAATGGGAATTCAACCATCGCATGTACGGACAAACACCTCATGGTGTCATAGTATAAAATATTCATTTGCGTTAAGTATTTACACCACTCGGTACTCAGTCATGCTCAGCCAGCTCGCCTAAGCGCGTCAACTGTCATGTTTACAGTAATATCTATACAGTAATATATACTCGTACAATCATTCACTCCGTCCCACATTTTCCGCCGCATTGAGACATTGCGTTCTGAGTGACGGAACTCAACTCCGCGCCTTGCCTTGTTACCAAACCCAAGGAATGAAAATATTAAAATTTACATTCCTGGAGTGGCAATCGAACCCACAACCTGTCACGTCTAAGGTCGTACTTTTCCTAACCAAACCGACTTAATAAAAGGATGTTTTCAATTCGACTGTTGTTTTTTAAACGTGTCACCGCATAATGTTATAGCTAGTGCTTCTTATGTGGGCCCATTTCAAGTTAGTTGATATCAGGCAAGTAGTTTTTGAGTTATTCGTAGTAATGTTTCTTTTAAGTGCATTTTTCTTTGCTTAAATCTTAATTAATTATCTCGCCATCCCGACAAGAGTATCGTATCGCTCGTAAACTAATTAGGTATTTCTATTTTTATTGTTCTCCTTCTGGTGTTTTTGTAGTGTTCATTTGTAGGTGATTATTATGAATCTTTTGTTATTTAGTTCATCGTGGCGCAGTGGGACAGCGTGTGTCTGTATATGCGATTGGTTGTGAGTTCAATTCCCACTTAAGGAAATGATTACATTCATACTATTATCTCATATAGGTCTACTTTGGTAGGACAAATAATGAAGTTGTACGCAAAGCCTCAGCCTGTGAGGAATGGAGTGTTTTAACACTAGGTTCTTTCTACACATGATAAAACCTGAAGATACTGATTTTTAATTAATTATAAATTGATAGGTCCGTTGACGCATAATATTGCGTTGCATTAACAACGAGTATGCTTATATAACAATATCTATATATAAATACTTGAAACAAAAACTTTGGACCCCATTTTACGAAAATTAAGCGGACAGAGGAGCATGAAATTTGGCACACTTATAGTCCATATAGAAAAGGAGTGCAGATTGCTAATGGATGAAACATTTTTTTTTTTAAATAATGCAAAAAAGTATATTACATTAACAAAATAAGTGTTGCACACTCTACCACGGCTTGACATCCATGTTTATATAAAGTGACATATACATTTCTAAAGATAACGCGTTGTTAACGCGTCAACGGGACCACTAGTAGTATGAATTGCAGTGAAAACCTAGTGTTTAAATGCTTTATTTTTTTACTCATTTATAGATTAGGGAATGAGGCTACCATTGCCGTGTAAAATACACGTCGCCCTGGCGTGTACGTACATGTCACTTTTTACAAAAGTGTATGTCAAACGATGGTAGTGTGTGAAACGTTTATATTATTACTTTAATATACTTTTGTTGCATTATTTAAAAAAAAATAGCATTCTATACTCCTTCGCTGTATGAACTATAAGTGTGCCAAGTTTGATGCTCCTCCGTTCGTTTTATTTTCGTAAAAAAGGATGCAAAGTTTTTGTTTTACGTACTTATATAGGGTGCCCCAAAATTAACGCAAGATTTGAATTAAATAAAAAATGCCATTTTAGTCTTTTAATAGCGAATGAATAATGAATATAATAGCAAATGGCGGCAAAGTCAAATCTTGCGTTAATTTTGGGACAACCTTTATATAGCTTATGAAACATTTAGTAGTACGAGTAATATTTATTTTACTAATTTAATGTATTTCAAATGAACTATTATGATAAATATTAGCTTTCTGCACTTGTTTTCCATACAACTTTAACCACGCCACATTTCATACTCGTCCGTCCGCGTAACTTTCGTAGAAGTGGCCGAAAGTTTTTCCTTCGCATATTAATATAATAATGATATTTATGCCAAATTTAAGTGAAGTAGTATTTTTTATTCTTTGACGTCACAACTTCCAGTACAAGTACCTAGTGTAATGGTATTTGATGTCTTCATGTAAGAACGGAACGGAATTGTTAAAAGAGAACGGAGTGGCTTAACACTAGTTTCTCTGGTTCCCTCTGCCTACCCTGCTATATGCGAGAAACAGCGTGAAGTTAAAAAAAAATGAAGGACAAAGCGCGGCGTTGAGTTCCGCGAGTTAGAATAGAGTACTTAGGATCCCTTTGCGTTCGCCTTGCTGTTCGTAGTTTCAATATCGTTTATGTTTCATGTTCCATCATTTAACGGATGACGGCGAATGGAGTGTCTGAACACTTGGTTCACTTTGACTAGGGTAGGGATAAAGCGTGAAGCTGCTATAAGATATTACTTAGAATTCAGCATCTCTATATTTATATGTTTAAGTGGTCTTAAGTCCTGAGAAATCGCCTAGAGCATTAGGCACTAGTGGCCTACAATATTCCTAGCTTGCACTTGCATTTATTGCAGCTAAATCTCTCTATAATCTTCTAAAAGGCCTTTCTAGAACTGTCATCAGTTTATTTCTAGCACGTATTTATAAGGCCGCGTTAGTAGAAGGGAAAAGTTTAGTCATTTCCAGTGTGTGCATTTTAATAGGGCCTTTGAACCAGCACTTGAGTTGAAAGTCCCAGGCACTGCTCTAAGCTCCTCTCACTGTAAAGATGGGATCACGTGAAATGCTAAGGAATATATTCTCTTCGTTGTGTCACTGCCAAATCAAACAATATTTATATATTGTAGTCCATATGCGCGGTGTTGAGTTCCGCCACTCAGCACGCAATGCCTCAATTCGGTAGAAATTGGGGAACGGAGTGTTTTAACACTAGATTCTCAGGTTCCCTCTGCCTACCCTGCTATATGAAGGATACAGCGTGTAGTCCATATGTTATTTTGATATATATATGTGATTTAGCTTAAATTATTATGTTTCATCTCCAAATGTGCTTGAAAATTTATAATATTCTCAAAGCATGAACCAAATTTTAAACGCGTATTAGTTTCTTTTTTAAACTAACTTGTCTTGCAATTTTCTCTGCGAATGGATCGAACCCACAACCATAACGTTTACAGAACTGAATCAGATATTGTACCATTGCGCCTCAAAAGCTTTTAACATGCCGATTTCTGCAATTTGTTTATCCAGACACAGACGTAAGGTGTTATATGTTTAGCATTTATAACATGTATATGTCTGTCTGCGTCGTAGTAACTGCCAAATAAAAGGATCGATTGGAGTTTTTTTAATAATAACTAAAATACTTATTTGTCAAAATTTTTCTTAGTCATGCATAATGACAATATATGCAGTTATCTTCGTTTAGTATTATCATTTCCTGGATTTGGTAACAAGGCAAAGCGCGGCGTTGAGTTTCGTCACTCAGCACGCAATGCCTCACTTCGGCGGAAAGTGGGGAACGGAGTGTCTTAACATTAGGTTCTCAGGTTCCCTCTGCGTACCCTGCTATATGCGGGATACAGCGTGAAACTAAAAAAAATCTTCGTGCTCATCGGTTTGATCACATTTAAATTATTTCTATTTCTTTCATTTCGCAAGACAAAGCTCTGTGTTGAATTCTACCATTTATAAAAAAATGTGACCAAAAAATATTAGGTATAAAATTGCAAAAAAACAAGCTCTCTCATCATAAGCATTTTAATAAAATCACCAAAATTAGATAGTGAAATTACTAAATACCTTCACATCCTATACCGGCTTCACTAAAAATTACCGGTTTCCCTAAATATATGTACCGACTTCCTAAATATACATAGGCTTCTCTAAATTTACTAGCTTGCCTAACTAAAATATTCATCCCACGCCACTGGTGCCTAGACACTAAGAGCTCTGTCTTATATGTAATACCCTATTAAACGGAATATACGACGACAAATAAAAAAAAAGTCCCGCTGAGTTTCTTGCGCCGGTTCATCTCAGGTCTGAGGCATTAAATTTAGTGAACTAGTGTTAAACTATTTGACGTTCAAAAAATGAAGCTTGTAACTTCTTATTTTGAATAAAATTATTTGACTTAGACTTTTTTTCTTTTTTATTTTATTTTTTTTAACTTCACGCTGTATCCCGCATATAGCAGGGTAGGCAGAGGGAACCAGAGAACCTAGTGTTAAGTCACTCCATTCTCTTTCAACAATTCCGGCACTGCGTGTTGAGTGGCGGAACTCAACGCCGCGCTTTGCCTTGTTACCAAACCCAGAAAATGAAAATACTTTATTTCCTGGAGTGGGAATCGAACCCACAAACTGTCGCTTTACAGTCGCACGTTGAGCCTCTGCGCCACGACAGGCGTAAAGCTAAAAAAACAACAGATTATATCTAAACGTGTTAAGAAGTGGTTATACTGGTGTAGTAGAAAGCAATCAACTGATGTATGTTTTCTAACTGCGTGGTCGCCTCCGACCGCCGCGTCGCGTCCGCCAATTACTTCATTAAACAAGCCTGACTTCTAACTACTAATAGTAACTGCATGTGTTACGAAACTAGACTATGAGACAATTTACGGCTTTATCTTATAGGTACTAATGTCGCGTTAATAGCAACGTATATGTCACTTTATATAAACATGCATGTCACACCATGGTAGTGTGTGTAACATTTATTTTATTAATTTAATATATTTTTTATGCATTATTTTAAAATATATTATTATTGTGCACTCCTTCTCTATATAAACTATAAGTGTGCCAAGTTTCATGCTCCTCCGTCCACGTAATTTATGTAAAAAAGGGTACAATAGTTTTGCTTTACGTATTAATATATAGATGAGGTAGTCAGTTCTATTTTAAGCCGCTTAGAAAGAAGGAGGCTTACAATTTTACTGTTTTTTTTTTGGTGTGTGTGACTTATAACTTTTTACTGGGTGAACAAATTTTGATGTTCCTGTTTTTATGTGATAGCTAGAACTACTGATGTGGTCCCATTTAAATTTAGTTTAGAACTGATGATTAGTTTTTGAGTTATTCGTAATATTTTACTTTGATATCGGTTTCCTTGTTTTTTTGTAATCTTTTATTTCACTTTCCATGTAGGTTATATCTTACAAGCTAAATTTGATCTTCCCAGTTTCAGATTAATCTGAAATTTGATATTGTTTAGTTCTGATGATAATACAATTATGTATTATTATTTTTGTTTATCTAAAATGGCCGTCGCAACAAAATGGTCATATGTTAACTCAATTTAAAAATATTATAAATTAAGAATCATAAAAGTTGGTTCACCCAATGAAAAGTTATGCGGTACCAAAAAAATACAATCGAATTAAGAACGCCTGTCGTCACAAGCATGCGACTGTAAGCACGACAAGTTGTGGGTTCGATTCCCAGTCCAGAAAATGAAAAAGTTTAGTAGTTTCATTTCCTGGGTTTGGTAACAAGGCAAAACGCGGCGTTGAATTCCGCCACTCAGCACGCAATGCCTCAATTCGGCGGAGAGTGGGGAACGGAGTGTCTTAACACGTCGGTTCTCAGGTTCCCTCTGCCTACCCTGTTATATGCGGGATATACCTAAAACAAAAAGAAAAAAAAATGAAATAAGAACTTCCTCCTCTTTTGTCGAAGGCAAAAAATTATAAACCACTATTTTTATAAGTATACTTGTAACTGTTGCATTTAAAATAATTTAAATAGCAAAGTACTTCAAAGAGAAAGGATCTTTCCTCACACTTAGAACTTAACTTCAATTTTTCAAATGCAAGTAGTATTAAAGAGTACTAAGCCAGTTCCGGTGAGGTGCAACAAGAGCTCTTGAGGCACGTGAAAAGTTACAAGATTGGAAACCCAATGCTATTCGGAATCTATTTGTTCATTTTAAATTGACTTTCTTTTCCAACGAAATTGAATAAAGTAAGGATTTAGCGGCTTCACGCTTAATCCTATGTACCAGGGTAGTCAGAATGAACCTAGTCTTAAGACGCTCCGTTCGTCATAGCTAGATTCGAAATATTGCGCGTTAAATGGTGGAACTTAACGCCGCGCTTTGTCTTACCAGAGCGACGAAGTTAAAGCAATTTAAATATAATCATTTCCCCGAATGTGTTCCGCTGTTCCACTGCGTGGCGATGGCGTCTTATTAAGAATTTAAATAACAAAATTTGGTAAATATTAATGTCATCATGATGAAGTTTAGAAGTTCAACAAAATACGATATTAAATTGATGTCTAGGAGATTGACGTTTGAAGCATGTTTTTGTTTTATGACACCATCGTGCATGTGAGGCAATCGGGGCTCTGGCATCTGACTATGAACGTAAGTGCTTGTAATTTGAATTTCTACACCGGAGAACTATTATATTTAGATTATTTTCATTTCTCTATTCTGGTAAAGCAAAGCATGGCATTGATTTCCGCAACTAAATAAGCAAAGTCTCAAGTTGAGACGGAAAGTGGAGAACGGAGTATCTTCACACTAGGTTCAGTCTGACTCTACAGGATAATCTATGAAGCTGAAGCAGGTACGACTAATAAAATCAACCTTACAAAAAGCAAAACTAAAAAAGAAGGTTACATTTAAACTTTACAAACGTTTTAAATAAACAAAAAGATTTTAAAAACATTTCCAAAATACGAAAAACGAAGTCACAGACCTCACTGGAACCAACAAACGCTGTCGATCGGAATAATTAATTGCTACTCACGTATACTCGTTAGAGTGTCCTCTACTCTTAACCTAAAGAACCTTTACTTTACAATATGGGGCTAAATGATCGTCTTTGTGGTACACTTTACTTGTCTATTCGGTCATTTTTGTCCAATTTGGGCTAATTTACTAAGATATTTAATCTTCAGACTCTATCTAGAAGACTTAATATGCTGAATAGCGATGTCCATGAAGTTATTATTAGCATTATATATTTTTTTTTTTTTTCTGTTTATTGGTCCACAAAACAAATTACAATCGGTATACATGAATATAACGAGTAAAATAACAACTATTGAAGTAGTACGATTGCATTTTTTTCTATGCAGACACAGCATGCCTCGATAATTATTACAAACAGGCAAGACAAGAAAAAAATAATATGTAATATTGGTAATTTCTAATTTGAAATTTAGGCAAACAATGTTTGTATTTAACAATAGGTAAAGAGGAATACACAAAAAACTAAACAATTAAACTATTTAGATATTCAGATATAGATAGCTTTTATAATAAATTTGAGGATTTAGTCAAAGTCAAAGTCAAAGTTAAATAAGTCAAATAAATTACTCCGAACTAATGTTTTGTTTATACAATATCTGTGGTCCACAAATTTTACTAAAATAGAACTTAGAATCGAAGTCAAAATTGAAGTTAAAACAGGCAAGCGTTCCCACTGCGCCTACTGGCAGCTTCAAGATTTTTCCCGCATAGTAGTTATAGAAAATCTGGTATCAAGATAATCCATTCTCCACATCCAGATATTGTTGTATCGAGTGTTGAGTGACGAAACTGAACGCTACGCTTAATTATTATAAGTACGAATATATGCATTTACCAGAGCGAAGAAATTAATATACGTATAATCGTCATTATCCCAAAAGCGGGCATCGAACTCATCACCAATTTGTGCTTATAGTCAGAGTTTCACTAGCCTATAAGCGATGTCCATTAATAGCATATACATATATCCACTTTCCTACAAGTTCAGAGTAACCGGCAGTTCTTGTGGTCAATGTACTTTGGTCTGGACACTAGTCGAAGCTGAAACTACTCGCGTAATTGAATTGAGGAACTTCGGCGCATTCTGGAAGTCATACATGTTCTTATCTTAGATATACTAGACTTTGAAGGCATCTTGCTTGCATTGTTTAAACAGCTTTTGACTTGACTTGACTTGGTTTGACGTATCTTGACTTATCTTGTTCTGGTTGCTTTGCTTGTTTATTACTAGAAGATCAGGTTTTGCTTTTTGATAATTAAGAATAAAAGAAATTTGAGTTCAAATATAATGTATTGAAAAGGAACATTATTATGAATAACCCAAAAACTACTCGTCAGTACAGTTATATAAAGAATCATCAAAATTGGTTTAGCCAGTAAAAAGTTTACGTAACACGTTTAAAAATACAGACGAAGTGTGAAACTCCTTCTTTTTTTGAAGTTAGTTAAAAATAGAGAAAAAAATTGATCTTAACTTTTTAAATAAGTATATTGTATTATTTTTATTTTGGAATCAAATAAAAAAAACCTGAACAAAATATATTGACATATTTGGACATCTAGATTTACATTAAAAAAAAAACAGATAAAATTTGAGCAGGACTCGAACTAGTACCTCTTGAACTAACTAACTTCTATCTTCACGCTTTATCTCGCATAGCAGGGTAGTCTGAGAACCTAGTGTCAAGACACTGCTATCGCCTCTTTTATCTATCCAGCCAAATATTTCCCCTTAACTAAAAATATTAAAAACTAATCCTAGGTTTATATAAAAAATTAACATTATTTAATTTAATTGGAATGGAAACAAAATATTTCAATTATGAAAAATTCTATTTTTCCAGGGTTTTCATGTGGAAAATTGTATGCATTTTTATAACGAGCTGCAAAATGAATTTTAAAAAATACATACGTATTTCTTTTTAAGTTATAATTGCGAAAAATAGAAACATCTTTTTTTTTTAACTTCACGCTGTATCGCATATAGTAGGGTTAGGCAGAGGAACCCTGAGAATCTAATGTTAAGACACTCCGTTCTACACTTTCCGCCAAATTGAGGCATTGCGTACCGAGTGGCGGAACTCAACGCCGCGCTTTGCCTTATATAAACCCAGGAAATTAAAATATTAAACATTTCATACTATAGTTTTTCTAACTTTTTTTCACATAGCAGGGTAGTCAGGAAAACTTAGTGTGAAGACACTCCGAACTTTATTTTCTATTGTGGGTTGAGTTGAATTGGCACAACTCAACGCCAGAACCACTAGCTATCATATAAAAAAAGAATCACAAAATTGGTTCACCCAATAAAAAGTTATGCGGTAGCACAATAAAAAAACATGGAAAATCTTTTATTGACGTTGGTTATAAATAATCATATTTACTGTTAATAATTAATTTTGAAGTAGAACTTCTGTAGTTTTGATTTAAAAATCAATAAAAAAAGTGACACTATTTTTTTTTATCTTCACATTGTATCCCACACATATCAGGCAGAGGGAGCCTGAAAACCTAGTGTTAAGACAGGAGAAAAGACAATTAAGGCATTGTGTGCTGAATGACGGAATTCAACGCCGCGCTTTGCCTCGTTACCAGAGCGAGGAAATGCAAATACTAAATATTATAAAAATATTCATTTCCTGGAGTCAGAATCGAACCTACAACTTGTCGCATTTACAATCGCACGCTTGTGCCTCTGCGCCACGACAGGCTTATAGACACTAAATTTAGATGTATTTTTTTTAAAGTCAGTAAAATAGTGTATAATGTAATGTAATCAGAACGGATAGTTTTCGCAGAGCGACAAGGGTAGGTGAATAAACTGCAATAATAGGGCACCGGCGCGACTGCCTGGCGCCGAGCCTCGACACATATGGCCTCAGCTAGCGATTGTTACATATATTTATATTCGCTTCTATATCTAGCTTGTGGGGTAGAGAACGGAGAGTTTTTTTTATGGATAGCGGATGGCAAACGAGCAGAAGGACCACCTGATGGTAAGTGGTTACCTTCGCCCATGGACATCTATAACACCAGAGATATTATAGATGCGTTGCCGACCTAGAGGATATAGATATCGGAACCACTACATTTTGGGGAAAGGGTGGGTGGTTAAGGGGAAAACCTGGCTTACATACCATAGAACCTGATGTGTTCCGGTTAGATATTTAGCGGTTCGTTTTTGACATTATAGTGGTCACGAGCCAGTCGGAGGACGAACCTCCTACCTCCTATCTACTGGGATACCCGCCTCTTACGGGAGGCTACCCAACGGCGGAGGAGAATTGTTTTCTAACCCCGTCTTGTCACAGGAAAAAGTCTTGACACTAAGTTACTGTGGTGTGGTCTACTTTTTGGTTATTAAAGAGATTAGGTAACGGATTTCGATGTAAGGTTGGGGAAACGATAATGTTGCTTTTCTTTTAGTTTTTGTTACTGTACGCTATTGTTGCGTAGTGGGACAGAGTCTGAAAATGCGATTGGTTGTGGATTCGAATCCTACTCGGGGAAATGATTATATTTAAATTATTTTATTTTGGGCCTGCCGTGGCGCAGAGGCACAAGCTTGCGACTGTAAACGCGATAGGTTGCGAGTTCGGTTCCCAATCCAGAAAATGTTAAAGTTTTGTATTTTCATTTCCTGGGTTTGGTAACAACCAATGCCTCAATTCGGCGTAAGTGGAGAACGGTTCTTAACACTAGGTTCTCAGGTTCCCTCTGCCTACCCTGCTATGTGCGGGATACAACGTGAAGCTAAAAAAAAGTTTTTTTTTCTATTGTGGTAAAACAAATTTAGTTCCGTAAGTTCTCGACTTCCGGCCGAAAGCGGAAGACATAATCTCGTTTTTTTATTCTTTTCCTTAGTAAGAAAATTGTATTAATCTCAAAATATGACAAGAATGTCTCGAGTCAGTAACTACAAATTCGAGCGTTAAATCTCAACTGAACTGTCGTAACTTAAGTTTGCAAGATGCGCATTATAGAAATTATTACCACATTTAAATAATCATTTAAGTTTTTTTTTTTTTTTTTTTATTGATAACGGACGGCAAACGAGCAGAAGGACCACCTGATGGTAAGTGGTTACCTTCGCCCATAGACATCTACAACACCAGAGATGTTGTAGATGCGTTGCCAACCTAGAGGATACTGATGGAAGGGGGGACAATGTAGTAGACCACTATCAGAACCACCACATTTTGGGGAAAGGATGGGTGGGAAAGGGGGAAGTTTTCAGCTTCACGCTTTATTTATAATTATAACCATAATTATTTTATTGGTAATTTTAAAATTACAAGTCAGAACAATTTATAGTGTACTTACATTTTTAAATTTACATTTTATGGTAATAACTACACGAAGAAAATTTAAACAAAAAAAAAAATAATTACATGTAACTCAACTCCGTTATAACTATAAAACGACTGCTCGTTTAGCCATTTTTTAAATTTATATTTGAAGTTATTTAAATTTGGAGCACTCCTGATATGTTCAGGTAGCCTATTAAACACTTCTAGCCCTGTTACTTAACTTGTCTTTGCCATGTTCGTTAACTAATTGAAATCAAACGGTTTGAAAATTTATAGCAGGGTAGTCAGAGAACATAGTATTAAGACACTCCGTACCTCGTTTTACATTGTTACTTACTTTTCATATGTTTTACATACTACGTGACATTAGCGATGTGATTTGTGCTCAACTGGCACGCTTCGAAGCGCCATAATTAAACAATTGAATTTAACTGAACTTCACTGTTTTCAATTACAGGTATTACGTGTTTAATATCGGAGCTTAACGCCACGGCTTTTCTTACTAAAGCGAGGATGAAGTAGTTTAAATATAATCATTTCCACGAGTGGGAATCGAACTCACAACCAATAGCATTTACAGTCGGACGCTGTCCCGCTGCGCCACAATGACATCTTTTTTTTTGTATTCACGCTGTATCTCGCATATAGCAGGAAAGGACCGTTTTCATCCGTTCCCCACTTTCCCCTGAATTGAGGAATAATCATGTGCATATATATTTTTTAAAAATATGTATCCCATGTCTTTTTAATACCTTTTAATATGAATAAAGTTTAATGACAATCGGTTGAGTAGTTTTGTCGAACAAACTTACGTTCAAATTTTTAATATTAGTAGTTATTATTATTATTATTTATTTATTTATTAATATATATATTTATTTTTGTAAATATATAGTCAGTATAAGCATGCGGTGGTGTCGGTCGGGTCGACCGTGTTGGTACCGCAGTATTACGCAACCTCGCTCGATAGTGTACGGGAGCAAGTACGGCCGCCACTTGCCAGGGACCCCCCACTGACATTTGAAAATTGTTTTGTAACTTATATTTTATGAGGAAATGTTGAGAGAACGAAGTGTCTTAACACTAGGTTCTCTCGTTCTCTCTGTCTACCCTGCTATGAGCGGGATACAGTATGAAGCTATGAAAAAAGTTACAAGTATTACCGACTTCTTAATAATTCTTCTTCGTAGTTTTATTATTTTAATTTACCACTGACATTTGACATTTGAACATTGTTTTGCAACATATATTAACAATCGTTCTTTATGATATTTTTAACCGATTTAAAAAAAAGGAGGTTCTAAGTTGACTTTGTTGATGTATAATTTATAACTCTTTGTGTCACTGTATAACTTTTTACATGTTTTGATATGATTTTTTTTAATTACCTACCTTCATGTATGCCCTCCGGGGGGTCCTCATGCTTTTTACGTGACCTTCCTCCAGTTTCATTGATACTGTGTTCTCGAAGGTCAACCGAGGTCTCCCCCTACCTCCCTTGCCGCTCACCTTTGCTTCATATATCTTTCTCACCATTCTTTTTTTTAATACCTGTATTAAATAAATTGGGATAATTATTGAGCCGAGGACATTGTTTCTTTCCCCTTTAATGTAAGCTTTAATATTTTCAAATAAAATATGAAACGCGAAGGTACTATCGAAGTGAATTGCAAAGTCCTAAGTATTTCTCTTTAACATAATTGAATCGGTGAGTGCAGAAACAACGTAAGTCACAAAAAATGCAAAAATTCGTAATCGATTTAAACTAGAAAGACAAGATGCGTGTTGTTTTTCTTCCTCCTGCAAAATTTGAAAATCCGGACTTACGTTATTTCTGCACTCACCGATTCAATTGTCTAAGGATTTTTATTTAGTTAATAAGTTGTGACATTACTTGTTTTATTTTTATATATTCAATTAATATATTATTTCGTACATATTATATCTATAAATGTCAAAAAATGAAAGGTTTGAAATTTTTAAAAATTCCCTTCGTAATGTAAATGATATATCTAAAATTAATTATACTTCTAAAATAATTTATATAAAAATTACGCGAACGAAGGAGCATCAAACTTAGCACACTTATAGTTTATATAGAGAAGGAGTGCAGACTGCTAATATTTTTTCTTATCTAATGCATAAAAAATGTATTAAATTAATAAAATAAATTACACACACTAACATAGTTTGACATCCATGTTTATACAAAGTGATATATACATTACTAAAAACAACACGTTTTTAACGCGTCCACGGGGACAGTGGTTAAAAGAAATATAAAAAAATTGGTATCTTTTATTTTAACTTTACTAGTGTCAAAACACTCCGATCTCGGCTTTCGCCCGAAATCGAAATATTGCGTGATTATTGTCGGAACTCAACGCCGCGCTTTGACTTACTAGAGCGATATAAAGAAAATTCAGCTTCACGCCGTCCGTACATGGTGGATATTCCTTATGTACGGACAAAGCGGTTTGAGGATGGAACTCATTGCCGGTTACTGTTTTTCCTAAGACATACAATTTGGGGGTCTTCAAATCAAGAGTCAATAAGTTCTTTCTAGGCAAACGTGCATCATCGTATACCGCATTAATGGTTACCATCAGGCTTGATGCGGTCAAACGTTAGCCTATCAATCATAAAAAAAAAACATAAAATAATTTGAACTTTATTACCCGCGTGGGAGTTGAATTTACAACCAATGACGTTTACAGTTAGACATTGTCCCACTGCGCCTCGATGACGTCTATTTTCACATCTTTGTAATACAACTATAACTACGAGTATTTATTATGCATGCCGTCATCACCTACGATTTGTGATCCAAATAAATAGATAAAATCAATTTTGATCAGCTTGGTGGGAATTGTTGAAATAGAACGGACGAACGGATTTCTCTGCATAAAAGAATACACAGAGGGAATCAATTTCAAGACACTCTGTTCTTTGCTTTCATTGCGTGTTGAGTGACGGAACTCAACGCCGCCCTCCATCTTTCCAGAGCAAATAATAATAAAAAAAAGATAAAACAGCCATCACAGCAAGAACGGAGTGTCTTAACACTAGGTTCTCTGGTTTCCTCTGCCTACCCTGTTATATGCGGGATACAGCGTGAAGCTAAAAATAATACAATTTTGATGTAACATATAAAGCAAAAGTTCGCGATATGACGATAGCTTACCTAAAGTGGTAAAGGACGCCTCGAGAGATAAGGTTTATTAAGAAAGTACTTTAAACTACATAAAATTTATATAGAATCAGTCAATATCATTAAAAGTTATATAAATAAATGTATCTAGTTGCCATGATGGTGTGGTGTAATAGCGTGTAACTGTAAAAGCGAAGGTTGTCAGTTCGATTCCCAATCGAAAAAATTATAATTAAAATATATGTATTTAAATACTTTTATAACGCCTGTCGTGGCGCAGGGGCACAGGCGTGCGGCTGTAAATGCAACAGGTTGTGGGTTCGATTCTCACTCCAGGAAATGGATTTTTTCATTTCCTGGGCTTGGTAACAAGGCAAAACACGGCGTTGAGTTCCGTCACTCAGCACGCAATGCCTCAATTCGGCGGAAAGTGGTGAATGGAGTGTCTAAACACTACGTTCCCTCTGCCTACTCTGCTTTATGCGGGATACAGCGTGAAGCGATGTATGTATGTACAAAAGAATTTTTAGTCTTTTATAATAACAATAAAAAATACAATTTTTAATGTAATTTATTACATATTTTAGATTAAAATCAATTGTTTACGTCTCATATATAGTTCGCGCAGGTAGTGTAGGTACGCCGAGTGGCGCAGTATTACGCAACCACTAGCTGAAGCTGATAGTATTGAGTGAAACGAGTTTACTTTGTCGTTATCATTTTGGGGACACTACTGTGTACGATGGTTGGTAATTCTAGGTTAAATTAGGACTTAGTTTTAAAATTATTATGATTTTAGTATATAAAGTAAATTGATTTCTAATAATGTGTCTTAAAAGTAATATTATTACGAATAACTCATAAACTAATTGTCAGATCTTAATTAAATTCAGAATCAGAATCAGAAGCACTAGCTATCATATAAAAAAATTATCATCAAAATTGGTTCACGCAGTAAAGAGTTATGCGATAATACATAAAAAATACAGTCGAATTGAAGTCGCTTACATAATTAAACTACATTAAAAATATATATATATTGTTATATGTTAGGCTTATTTTGGTGTCTTCAGGTTATATCATCCAAAATGTAATGTATTTGAAATAGACAAAAAGAGACGAGAAAAGAAACAAAGTGTTTTAACACTAGGTTCTTTCTGTCTTTTCCATAAAAAAAAAAAATTTTTTTAGCTTCACGTCTTTTCTCTGCATAAAAGAATACATAGAGGGAATCAATTTCAAGACACTCTGTTCTTTGCTTTCATTGCGTTTTGAGTGACGGAACTCAACGCCGCCCTCCATCGTACCAGAACAAATAATAATAAATCAACCAGCACAGCAAGAACGGAGTGTCTTAACACTAGGTTCTCTTTCCCTCTGCCTACCCTGCTACGTGCACAGCGTGACAATAAAAAAAACTAGAAAGATAAAAAAATGCCAGCCGTAGCGCCAGACATAATCAATTACTACATGATTGCGTGTGTGTGATCTCGCCTCGGCCCAGACTACCGAGTCCTGTTATCAATCAGATGTTATCATTTGTGTTTTTGCCTGTAAAACTACGAAACGATAAAGTTCCTTGTAATCATCGCTTTTCTATGTACATAAAGGATTTATCCTAGATTGTATTTTAAATTAGATTAGATAATTTCGTTTTTATAAGTCAAATATGTTTTTTTCTCTTTTCTTTTTTTTTAACTTCACGCTGTATGCGGGACATACAGCGGGGTAGGCAGAGGGAACCATTTCTATGGTTCTCCTAGTGTTAAGACACTCCATTCTCTTTCAACATTTCCGTTCCCCACTTTCCGCCAAATTGAGGCATTGCGTGTTCAGTGGCGGAACTCAACGCCGCGCTTTGCCTTGTTACCAAACCCAAGAAATGAAGATACTAAATTTTACATTTCCTGGAGTGGGAATCGAACCTACAACCTGTCGCGTTTACAGTCGCACGCTTGTGCCTCTGCGCCACGACAGGCGAAATATGTTTAAGACTAGTTTTTGAATTATTCGTAATAATTGCACTAAAAATACAATTGGGGCTTGTAGTGGCACTGAGGCACAAGTGTGTGTCTGAAACGCGACAGGTTATGGGTTCGATTTCCACGCCAGGAAATGAAAATATTCAATTTTTAATATTTTCATTTCCTCGCTCTGGTAACAAGGCAAAACGCGGCGTTGAGTTTTGCGACTCAGTACGCAATGCCTCAATTCAGTGGAGAGTGAGGAACGTAAATATTAAAAAATAAAGACGGAGTGTCTTAACACTATGTTATGTAGATCAAAAACTAATCGTTAGATCTTAATTAAATTTAAATGGGGCCACAACGGAAACACATAAATATCATGTAACAAAAGAATCATCTGTGTCGTTTCACCCAGTAAAAAAGTATGCGGTAACATAAAAACTAAAACACACGCGTTTGTGAAAAAAAAGAAAGAAAAATCAAAACTTATTGTGCATAGCGTTAATAGATTATTTACAAAGTGTGTGTTTTTTTATCATTATTATAATTATATTTGTCATATTTTTGCATTGTTATTAAATTCAAAATCTCGTTGAAAGTTTCCATTAAGGAGATACATACATACATAGATACATATTATGCTAATAACAACGTGTTAAAATTTCAAAACAGTTGTATATATATTATTTGTTTCAGTTACGTGTATCCCAACATGGACGAGTTGGCCCACCAGCTGAACTTCGTGCTGGTGCACTTCGGCATCAAGAACTTCATTGGATTCGGTGTCGGCGTTGGAGCCAACATCCTCGCTAGATTTGCTCTCAGCAACCCTGAAAAGGTAAATATAGCTATAGTCATATAGACATACCTAGTGTTAAAACACTCCGTTCCCCACTTTCCGCCGAATTGAGGCATTGCGTGTTGAGTGGCGGAACTCAACGCCGCGCTTTACCTTGTTACCAAACCCACAGTGACAGGCGTTTATAATTTGAATTATTTGATTTACCGAATATCAAACTAATTACAATAGAAATATTCACTGTATTGATATATACGTGTATCACGAAATTGTGTTACATTTGAAACACAAGTTTAATACAATTTGTAATAGACCCATATATGCAAGTACATTTCAAATCCTACGTCTCAGGTAGACACAAGCAATATTCATCAATCAGATCCTACAATTATTATATCAGACTAGCACTACCAATATCGTAATGGGCAAGTTCACTGTACTGGTCTGTATTGTACTCTTACTGTATACAGACTGGATTTAGATTGTCTTATCCTTGGTCAAGCAAATAGATGCATCGGTGTTAAGATATCCGATGCCCAGAATGTATTGGAGTCAGTCACCGTGAATGTAGCATGTTTGATTTAGATAACCAATATATGCCTGTTGTCTGTGTGTGTGATCTGTGAGGCTTATGAAACTGAGGTAGATGAAATTGTATTGACTCTTGGGAAGTTTGAAATTACAAACCAATAATTAAGATTAAAATTTAACAAAAAAGAAAATATGTAAATATCAAATAGATTGTATTAAATAGTTATATTAGGAATAACTCGAGAACCACTCGTCAGATATTAACTAAATTTAAATGGGACCACATCAGAAGCACTAGCTATCATATAAAAAAAAATATCAATATTGGTTCACCCACTAAAAAGTTATGCGGTAACACACATAAAAAAGTATAGCTGAATTGTTTTTTTTTTTTCAACTTCACGCTGTATCCCGCATGTAGCGGGGTAGGCAGAGGGAACCTGAGAACCTAGTGTTAAGACACTCCATTCTCTTTTAAGAATTCCGTTCCTCACTTTCCACCGAATTGAGGCATTGCGTGCTGAGTGGCGGAACTTAACGCCGCGCTTTGCCTTGTTACCAAACCCAAGAAATGAAAATACTAAATTTTACATTTCCTGGAATGGGAATCGAACCCACAACCTGTCGCGTTTACAGTCGCACGCTCGTGCCTCTGCGCCACGACAGGCCTTAACGTTAGCTGAATTGTGAATCAATGTTTTTTTGAAGACAGCTAATAAAACTAATTATTTAGTTTCCTCACGAGCACATACGAGTATTGTATTGGTAACACTTGTCGCTACCTATTTCTGATAATAATTGAAAACAAAGACCTATCATATACACTGAAGCTCACTAACCGCATTACAAAAGGAATGGCATTAACAATACTCTGCTTCGAACTAATGAGTAGATACATATAGGAACATTTAATTTATTTTGAAATGATTACAAATAGAAGAAGGAACTTTGTGTAATATATGCCTTGACACCGGACAGGTAGAAGAAATTAACTTTCAAGATTCACCACTTTTGGCTTCTAGATAACTTTGTGTGTGTGTTTTTTTCGAAGTTTTAAAATGTTAATCACACACTTAGGAAACGAAAACTATATTTAGAAAACGTATAAAAATCTGAACGCAGCGGGACTCGAACCCGCGCCTCTTGGAAACCGTCCAAGCGCTCTGACCACTGAGTCCCGCCGACGATAGACGTTTTCTAAATTTTGCGTGTTACTATATTATTTTTATGCTGGGTGAACAATTTTTTTTGTATGATAGATTCTGTCTATATGCTTCTGATGAGGTCTTATTAAAACTTAGCTAAGATCTGACGAGTAGTTATTGAATAATTCGTAAAGCTACTTTTTTGTACATTTTATTTGAAGTCCCTTTCTTTTTGTTCTTCCTTATTATTTTATGAATAAGTTAATTAGATAGTATTACCAAATCGTATTGTCTGTCTGAGATACATTGGTTCAAAGTCCAGTAGAATTTGCTAGCAGAATAGTAGTAGCCTACTTCTAGATTAAACATTTTCTTTGATATTAATACTTAGTCTCGTAAAAACATGGAAATGAATAGTAAATTTCTTTTGTAATACAATTATATATAGTCAGTACAAGGAGGCTCCATTTCAACAACTTCACTATTTTAACGAGCAATCATCTAAGGCTTATTTTTAGAAAAACCTTGTTTTATATATTAACGTCTGTCGTGGCGCAGAGGCACAAGCGTGCGACTGCAAACGCGACAGGTTGTGGATTCGATTCTCACTCCAGGAAATGGAATTTTTCATTTCCTGGGTATGTCTTTACACTAGATTCCCTCTGCCTACCCTGCAATATGCGGGATACAGCGTGAAGCTATATATGTATATATATATATATATATATATAAATATATACTCGTATATATATTTCCATTTTGCATATACATATATTTTCCTACTTAAGTTAACCAACCAACCCACAATGTTTCTAAAACCTTATTTTAATGACAGACTAGTGGTTACAATAGGTTTTCACTACAATGCAATATTCTTGAAAATAGAAACTGAATTGTCACGTAAAAGCCATTTAAATGACGAATATTCGTTCAAGTAAAATGTGCTCGTTAACCCAAACATATATAAGAGGCTTGGCAGCGAGCTGTAGTAAACTTTCCAACTACTGCCAACTAAGAAATGCTTGCATTTCCTCCACAAATTACAATGTCGGGAAATTTTCATAGTGAAGTCGGCGAAATATGAAAATATGTATGTACATAAGGGTTGTATGTTCGTGGGTCGGCTTATTGACAAACTTTTTGGTGTTAAGACCGCTAAAAAATTATGAAATAATGTTATCCTTTGACTTATTGTCCCCACCAGTACTAATAAAGCCGGTTTGTCATTCGTCCATAATAATTCTGACATCAAAAGTGATAAGAAACACTAGACTTCTTTTGCCTGACCTGCTGTATCCGGAAAATGACTAAAGAATACATACGTACATACATACATAGCTTCACGCTGTATCCCGCATATAGCAGGGTAGGCAGAGGGAACCTAGTGTTAAGACACTCCGTTCCCCACTTTCCGCCGAATTAAAGCATTGCGTGCTGAGGTGGCGGAACTCAACGCCACGCTTTTCATTATTACCAAACCCAGGAAATGAAAAATTCACAACCTGTCGTTTATAGTCGCACGCTTGTGCTTTTGCGACACGACAGGCGCGCAGGATGACTAAAGAATAATTTAACATTTTGTATATAAAGGTATGAAGCATTCACTTTTAATTGACTTATTGAAAGTGGAGTGTATTACCACTAGATTCTCACTAGACCTTGCTATATCCGGGAAACACCCTAAGAATAATGTAATATTTTGTGTTTAAAAGTTTCGAACATTAACTTTATGTGACTTATTTGGCGGTTCCTAGTAACGCTGAATTGATGACTCGTAGCGCCATCTCTGTTGGAAGTGCAGTATTATGCAACTTGCAACCTACAGATAACTTTACGAGTACGTTTGTTTTTGATTTAAAACTTCGTTCAAAGTTTCTCGCGCCTTGTCTTAATGCTGTTTTAAGTACTAAATGCTTAATTTTCTTCTTCCTGGCTGGTTGGCTGGTTTTGTTCCTTCTTTGCCTTGTTCTCTTTGTATTGAAGTGAGGTTATTTGACGTACTGTCGCTACTATTATATAAATGTGAATGTAAGTTTGTTTGTTACGCCAAAACGCTTTCACGATAAAACTACTCTGCCGATTATCATGAATGAATGATTATCATAAATGTTCTCATTCATTCTAAGGAATGTTACTACATTCCTTAGAAGTATTATAAAGAACATAGGACAATTTTATTAAAAAATATATTTTGACCTAGTTGGCTTAATGAAATAAATTTGAATGTATATTTTATTTTCTATTTATATTTTATAGACTCGGTCCATTACACCACAAAATTATCAAAAGTAATATCAAAATCCTCATAAAATTAAAAGGAAACAATTATTTGAAGAATAACTATGGAAGAATGCTTCGTATTTTGGTCTATGTTATTTGATATTTTTACTAAATTTCATATCCAGACAGGATATAAGATGTTCTTATATAACGTTACTACGTCTCGTCACAAATAGCTAAGATTGTAGAAAGATTCTCGTCTGTAAATCGCAGATCACATCTCTTATGTAACTTTACACGCTTTACATAGAAACTTATTTTCCATATAGATCTTTCATTTGAAGCAATAAACTTAAGACGAACGATACATTTGATGAGATAATGAGAGCCCAGTGTTAAAACACTCCGTTCTCTTTGATCATTTCTGTTCTCCAGTTTTCGCCGAATTGAGGCATTGCGTGCTGATAGGCGGAACTAAGCGCCGCATATAGTTTGAGGTCATGTACTCCACTTTATGGATTTCTTTAGAGACATAGCCATGTTGGTGGAACCCAAATATCAGGGCGTGGAAATAAAAATAATTTGAACATTTTCTTGAGATTTTCTTGTATTCGGTTAGTATTTAAGTATTATAGATAATACTTAAACTTAACAGAACGTAGCGTCTTTACGCTAGGGTCTCAGATTTCCTCTGTCTATGCTCTGTGCGGGATACAGCGTGAACATAAAAAAAATGACAAAATCTATACATGCAATATAGTAACTAGTCAAAGTCGTGAACGATTTAAATAGACGAGAAAACTCGTTGAAATATTTTTCAACTTTTTAACTCAAATATATTGAAATTCTGTATAAAATATTTTAAATACCAAATTTACTATGAAATCTTAATACAGTTGTTAAAACTTTCATTGTTTAACATCGAGGATGAAATACTTTGCTATTATTATGGATTATATAATTTGAAGCCAAATTTGGAAATAGTAAACCATTAAAACTTTGTAATTATATTACATTAGCTAATATTTTCAGTGCCTACTTTAAGTCCAGATTATAAATTAGCTAGCTTAACAAATATTTTCGTTTTTAGACTTTATTTCAAGGTTCTCTGATCTTGGCAGGTCGACGCTTTGACTCTGATCAACTGCTCGTCCACCCAGTCCGGCTGGATTGAATGGGCTTCCCATAAGATGAGCTCGCGTTCTCTGCGCTCCCGCGGCATGACTCCTGCCGCCATCGACTACCTCATGTGGTACCACTTTGGACGCGTAAGTATCTCACTAAATGCAGGATTTATGATAAAACTTGGGCATACGCGAATTTAGTATTTCAAACTTATTGTGTACAGCTGGCTTTGCGATTTTTCAGAATATTGCTAAATAAGGACCCAAAAAATGTATATTAATCTTGTCTGAAGTAATTAAATGCAATGGTTTAGCAAAAAGCGTGTTTGTAAGCGGTTACGTGCTCAGGCCGCGCCGCCGACAGCTAATCGCGTTGCGACATTTGCATACTGCACTATTATCTGCACTGGAATTCGGAGTGAACCGCGAATGAATACCTGATGCAAATTGGTTTTTTGGCGGCCGCCGATTTGATTGGAAACTGGATGAATAGTATTTTATTGTTGAGAATATTGTGTTACTACCGAAAAGAGCATAACATTTGGTATTAAAAATAAAATTTATATGTAATTTTATTAATCTTGTATCAAGTGTCTGCGATCGCGACCGCGACCTGCGTAACGGTAATTATTGCACGTATAATATTAATTAATTAATTGCTGTGCGTTCAACTGAGAAATTGTATGATTGATTTTGTAGTGACGCGCTCGGACGCTGACTGTTTGTACACCATTTTATTGTTTCATTATTTGTTGTCATGAAAATTTGCTAAGAATACTGTAACAGCCAATTTGTAGCGAATAACGGAGAACAATATCACTTAGCTTAACTTTTAGATTATATCATATGAGTGCAACCAAGTGTTCTTGCCCAGTGCCCCGAAGAGCGCAACCCGGACTTGGCCCAAATGTATCGCACTTACTTCCGCCGGCACGTGAACCCGGGAAACTTGGCCATGCTGATCGAGAGCTACGCGCGTCGCAGCGATCTCGGCATCTCCCGCGATGGTGTCACCATCCGCGCCCCGGTGCTCAACCTGACCGCAGCTCTGTCGCCCCACGTCGACCAGACCGTAGCTCTCAATGCTCGTCTGTGCCCATCTAATTCTACTTGGATGAAGGTGAGTTTGCAATTTTCACATAAACGTAGAGCGTAGTTTCTTGATACTATCCTGTCTCTCTTTCTATTGACAAAGTGCTGCGTTGAATTTCGCCACTTAAAACGCATTGCCTGGGCACAATGTGGGGAATGGAAGTGGGTGGAAGACACTTCGTCTTTAATTTCAAGACGAAGTCTGCAGGACTCTTTCTACACTGATGTACAAAAAAGCGTGAAATAATTAAAAATACATTTATAACTGTTTCTTCGCTCTGGTAAGACCGTGCGCGACGTTAAGTTCCTTTGCTGGTGCAAAGACTTAACGTCGCACGCAGTTTCAAATTTTGGTGGAAAGTAATATAGGAAACAGAGTGTCTTAATATTTAACACAGTTATGGTAGGTTCTCTCTAACTGCTGAGTACAGTATAGTAATACGAAATAAATGTGAAGCTGCAAAAAAAAACGTTTCCTTATTCTTCTCTTTTACTTGGTAAATCGGAATGACTTGTAGTGGAATTTACTTTAGTTATGGGATTTATGATTTTTTAAAAATTTAAGGAAATAACCTTATCAACGTGTTTTCTAATGTTTATTTTAATAATTAAAAACAGTTCGATTATTCTTCTACTACAATTAAAATTTCATCAAAAAAAGAAAAACGACTTTTAATAAAATGTACTAAAAAGTTAAATTATTACGAATAACTCAAAAAATTGAGCATCGGTTCTTAATTTTTTTTAATTAATTTAATAATTCAATTCAAATGAAACTACATCTGAAACACTAATTATATAAAAAAAGAATCATAGAAATTGGTAAGCACAATAATTTTGCGTTTTGCGTTATAAAACATACACCAGATCCAGTAGGTGATTAGATTTTTCGTTCGTAAATATAGAAAAAGTTAACAAAACTCTTATCCTAATTAACAATAACTGTACTATTCTTCTACTAAGAGCTGCACTTTATTCTGAGCCGATAGATTATAAAACTCCATCGTAACAGATTCAGTGATCAGCAGACGATTGTTGTTGAAAGCGTTTGCTTGTTTATTTTGTATTCTCTTTTAAGTTAAGACCGGCTTCACCCTTAGATAAGCGTATTATTTGAAATCGATTTATACTTCTCTTAATTAGTTTTTTAATTGTTGCTTGACCTCATACCAGAAGCCGTTGTATTGCTGTGAGCAAAATAACTAAGTTCATGGGTTCAATTCTAGCTACGTGAAATAATTTTGTTTTAAAAGATCCTACTAACTAACTAACACCTGTCGTGGCGCAGACGTGCAAGCGTGCGAATGTAAATGCAACAGGTTGTGGATTCGATTCCCACTCCAGGAAATAGAATTTTTCGTTTCCTGGGTTTGGTGACAAAGCAAATCGCGGCGTTGGGTTCTGCCACTCAGCACGCAATGCCTGATTTCGGCGAAAAGTGGGGAACGGAGTGTCTTAACACTAGGTTCCCTCTGTCTACTCTGCTAGATGCGGGATACAGCGTGAAGCTGAAAAATTTTAGTATTGTAAAAAAATGCGATCGTAAACTTTTTATTTTAATATAACATTTGACACTGAAAACTGACCATTTGATACAATTTCGTGCACTAACAGTCGTCCGCGCTGCACGCGTCACTGGTGTCGGTCGCACCTACATACGAGTATGTTGACTGATTTACTTTTTACATTTGAACTATTTGTTCATTTTCCACTGATGAGTTTTAAATTACTTTGAAATTTGTACCTGAAAATGCTATTTGATTTAGTGAGTGACAATGTTTTCAGTTTTAGTTATTAAAAAAATCATGTTGTAGGCGTATTTTAGTCGTACTTCATAATACTTATTCGCCTAGAAATGGTGATCTTTAGGAATGTTTGTTTCGCACAGAACTGTAATTTCTACCAATATTATTTATTTATATAAGTGAAATCTTTTTAAGTTTGATGATCCAAAACGTGGCAAGTATTTTTCTTTCATTTTGCGCAACTAATTCAGTAAAAATTTTAAATTCTCTTTATAAGTATGTGGATTTTTTCCTGTTGATGTTGTTAACGCGGAACGTTACTTATATAATTGATGGATGCAAATGGAAAAAGCTCTAAAATGCATTTTCAAATCATTCGATACGTATGACATTAATTGAATGAGTTATGACATCTTAATGCATACTTTACTTCTCTTTCCAATACTATTTCAGCTTCACGCTTTTATCATACTTTCGCGTCGTCTACAGTCATCAACCTCTACTACATGCCTTCCTTTGTCCTAAAGGTTTTTACGTTATTTTCCTCCGATATCATTGATGGGTTTTCAAATATCAACCATGGTTTTTCCCGAATTAAAATTTGATTTATTTTTACTTATAATTTACTTCTTTGTGAATTGTCTTTGAAAAAACATCTATTTTTACCATCTCTTTGGACTATAGTGTCTACTTTTAGCAAAATTTATGTTAACAACGAAACTGAACGCTGTCTTTTAACAATGAAAATAATTTCAATGTAACAATTAGCCGCTCTTCCATAGTACTTACCACGATGCATTTTTACTTTTTAAATTACCCTATTCTATACTCTCTTATTCATTTAACAGTGATTAGCGTATATCTCTAATTATATCCATGACCTGTTAAAAGTCCAAATATTCAATTAAACTTTAAACTAGTATAACATACAACATTAGTTAGGGAAATACGAGTACAAGCAGCAATAGATAAAGCTGGTCGAAAGTTTTAAGGACATCAAGCATCGAGAGGTGCAGGTAGTTTAGAATTTAGAAATGATCTAGATTTTGAAGTAATTGCACGCTCGGTCTCTAACAGACGCCTCCTAACTATAATATAGTTGATAGTTTGGTGTTTAGCCGGCTTTAGAATGAGGGTTATTAATCTGCCTGTATTTTTTTATGTGTGTTACCGCATAACTTAATACTGGGTGTTTTTTTTTTGATGATTCTTTTTTTATATGATAGGTACTACTCTTGATGTGGTCCCATTTAAATGTAGTTAAGATATGACAAGTAGTTTTGAAGTTATTCGTATTATTTTACTTTTTAATAATGGTTAGGTAGAGAGAGGAGTGCGGAAAGTGGAGGTGAACGTTGATTACGCATTTTAAAGGGGCCCCTTAAACCTATTAGATAGTAGATGGGCACCCGCATGGTGAATCCATTGTGCGAATTTCATCTCATTAAAAATAAATATTTAATAATTTAAAAATATGAATTAATAACAATTAAGTTAATAAAATATTAAGTTCATTTTAAATACAATTTTTATATGCTCATATTTTATAAATGCAATTTTAATTTATGTTCTCATGTATTTGTCCAAGTCATGCTATAAATAGTAACTGTTAAGGTTTGCAGCGGCGCCTCTGCAGAACTATCTTTCACTTCTATACGACTGACAGTACTGACGTTTTCATATTAATACTCGATAAAGCGTTTTATAGGCTTGTTTGAGTAATTAATATTTTTTTTATTATTTTTTTTCTTTTTTTATCTTCACGCTGTATCCCGCATATAGCAGGGGGAATCTGAGAACCTAGTGTTAAGACACTCCGTTCTCTTTCATCAATTCCACTACCCAGTTTCAGTCGGATTGAGGCATTGCGTGCTGAGTGACAGAACTCAACGCCGCGCTTTGCCTTGTTACCAAACCCAGGAAATGAAAATACTTCATTCCCTGTAGTGGGAATCGAAACGTCGTACCTGTCGTATTTACAGTTGCACGTTTGTGCCTCTGTGCCACGACAGGTGATTTTAATTTATTTATTTTCATAACTTTTTATTATTTATTAATGAATTAGTTCCCCCATTGTTACTATTTTTTTTTTTTATTTATTCATTTACAACATTTAGCAGGACATCAGAAAAACAAAATTGTACGATAATAACCGCATTAGTATAAAACTGTGTCGCGGTTATTAACGCCCACCTCACAAGCGTTCTTACCAACAATACAGTACTAAAGTTGTAAATATATTAACAAAATAACATAGAGAGACAGTAATGACGTGATGATGACATGATTTTAAACGATTAAAAAAAATAGAGGAGGTTCTCAATTCGAATTTTTTTATGTGGTTATACGACATAACTTTTTCTCGGTAAACCAATTTTGATGATACTTTTTTTATATGATAACTAGTGCTTCTGATATAGTCTCATTTAAATTACGCTACTTTTTAGTGCATTTTATATGACGATCTCTTTTGTATTATGATCTTAATTATTTAATAAATTGTAGATATCTTTGTAAATCTAAAATGAGTGAATAAGCTCTCCGTTCTCCTCTTAATTTGGCAATTTATTCTAGATATCTGATGCTGCTATGGTCTTGGAGGAGCAACCGGGCAAGGTGTCTGAGGCATTCCGCCTGTTCTTGCAGGGCGAGGGTTACGGTGAGTATGCAGACGAATAGATGAAGTCAGCATAACATGTCATTCATTTGCCTTTTGACGACAAGAATAAAAAAAAATAAAAATATAAGCTTATAACTTAGAAGTTAATAATCGTAGTATTTACAAATTAGTTAGGAAAATGCAAAAATATTGAAATAATTGAGTTTCATATACAATTTTAGTACATTTTGGTAAATTTGGATAATAGTTGTCAGTCATTCAAGTGGTTAGATTTATTTAAGTAATAATTATTATACAATTAATGCGATTTTTGATTTTTGCATTCAAGGATCGTACGTAAAATTTGCATGAGCCTAGAGTTTCATTCAAAATATTCATCGACTTAGTATTTATGTCATATAAATAAAAATATAATTTTATTTAAAGTAATTTTTACTTGAAATTATCATTTTAACATCGATTTGCCATTTTTTGCGAAGTTTCAGCGATCGGTTTTATCATTAGAGGCTTAGGAGGTTAGTTATACTTATAAATAACACTTTGTCTCCTGTCAGTTTAGGGATGATCAAGTATTTTTGATGAAAGTCAGTAATGTCAGTATGTTAGTAAATATAAAACATACAGAGTATCTATATTTCATCCTAAAAAAACCTTAATAAATTTTAATTATACATTTTACGCACAAATAATCGGACTTTCTTCAAACCTGAACTTCCCTAAATCAACACTTGGTAAAGTTTAAAAATCAATAACTGGTAAAAGTTTAGCCGTTCGCACAAGGATAATTACATCCTGACTAATGCATTATAATGCATTTTTTATTCAAAACGGGTGTCGTTTATTATGTAAGATGGTTATTAATGAAATGGTAAAATTTTCTAATTTTTTTTTTGTTTTCATGAGTTATAATCTAAGTTGGTGACTTTAGAAGCCGATAATGACTATCTTACTTAATGAGGTCACTCCGTTAGCAATAACAACGGCTTTTTTCCACCCTTATGTTTGAGCTGGACATATCGTCTCTTTACATGGTATGTAATGAAGGCCTTATTTTATGTTAGCAGTATATAGATTCATGTATCGATGTTCACTTTACGCTATGCTCCATTGGTGTTGTTAGCTTTTGATGTCTTTTGCTAAATTTGTACGTTTTTCGTTTTCATTTAGATAAAATTTTGATATTATTTTGATGAGTAAAAGTATAATCTTGTAAGGATCTTTCTGATCGGTCGCTCTGGTAAGGCAAAGCGCGACGCTGGTTTCTACCATATGTGGAACCGTATTATGATACGCAATATTTCGAAAGGGGCAAATGGAGTTTCTTGACACTAGATTCTCTCTCACTATCTTGCTATGCAGGATAAAGCGAGAAGCTGCTTTATAGGTACAACAAATACTCTAACAGGGCAAAAGTTTGAATGCAAGTGAAAATTATATTATTTTTTCAACACATTAAGTACATCAAGTTATTTCTCTGCACTATATACAATTTTATTTATTCAACTTCCATACGTCACAGGCATTGTATTATTTTTAGAGAGGTTCAGTATTTGGAGCTAGATATTGTGGAGAAAAAAAAGTTTTTATAACATGCTATTTTCCTTTATAATAATTTTTAAATGTCTTTTAACGAAATAAATCTTGAACTTCCAAAGTTTCTATTATTAATAATAAAGGGATTTAAATATTAATGTTTATCAAATTACAGTCGCACTTAGAGTGTGCTTTAAATGTTAACTAACATTAAATCAGTGACTCTTTTGTTATTCATATCAGTTAAATGCTACTATACAAAGACAATATTATATATGTTTTTAAATACAAGATAAAAAGACATTTAGAAATTATACTCTTATTCCATTTTATACTTGCTTATTTTATATTGCATTTATTTCCCATTTGATTTTCGTACAAAGTTGTATGCACATTCCCATCATATTCACAACATTACACATTTTCTTGGAAAATAAGTAATATTAGAGAAAGTAATTATTATTAATGTGCACGCAACTTTAGCTAAACTGTTGACAGGATATTCAATCTTCTCATTATAAAGTCAAAACTTTGATTCTTAAAACATACAAACATTTTAATAATTTTGAAAACCACTCTGACTTCAGTCGCGGTGCGTTCAAAGTTTTCTAAAAATATTTCTCTTATCCTATCTGTTTGAGTAACACTATAAAAATAATAACAAACTTTATTACTCCATCAACTGATGAAGTCAATATTTAAAGTAATCTCAATAGATGATAGTAAAAGAATATCCTAGTCAACATAAACCCAAGCAGTAGCGAAGCATGACCATGTTTTATTTACTACTATATAGCTGTGTTGGCTCTGCACAAAATAGCCGGCTCGATTACCAGTAGGCCCGCCTCGGTCGTGTCCCTCACGTCAGTCGATACCCAGTAGAAGTGCTCAGTAAGTTTATCCTTTTGTGTTTTTTTTTGTTTCCTAACTTTTACAAAAACACGTTATTATTTAGTTTTGAGATCAAAAATGGACTTAATTTTATGTGCGATAAATCCAACTGTATCAAATTTAAGTACAAATTTAATCGATCTAAACAATTGGAGGTGCGATACGAGAATGGTTGCAAATTCCAGTTCTGCCATATTTAATGTATTTAAAAAAGGTATTTTTACTATCATTTATGTTATTGTGTAATTAATTAATTTGTTATATTTTATAAAATAATTATGTTGAAACTATTAAACGAGTGATTGATATATTTTTTTATATAATAACGTGTTTATTTTCTGTCTAAATGTTATTGTTTTATTTATGTTTGTTTCAGCATTACTTTAGGTATTTTATTGCTTTAAATGCTGCTTGATTTTCTAATCATATTTATTTTATGTTGATAACATTTCTTTTTTCTAATATTTATTATGAACAGTTGAACATATTTTCATTGCGATATTAATCTTTTATGTACAAGGAACATATAGATAGATCATTTTATGTTCATATTTAAAAAAAAACTATGATGACATTCTAATATATGTAAAAAAGTGCTATTCATTTACAATTTAGTTAGATATAATATATATTTAATTTAAGAGACATCTCATAACATCATTCATGCTCAGCGAAATTCCATATATTTATCTTTATCACTTCATAATTAAAATAAACAAGAACCACTTAAATCATAAACCAATAAAGAAAAATATTCTAACCGACTATTTCATCTCTTTATCTTCCTGATATTTTTTATTTTCACAAATATCTTAATTTCTTGCGGGCTAGAAAGTTTAGCGAAACATCTTTCCATTCTTCATTTTCCATCCAATTTAGAAACACCGTGTGTTGAATGGCAGAACTCAGTGCTGCACTTTATCTTGCCATCTCGAAAAAAAAAATGTAAACATTCCCTCACTGCATTTGAACATACAACCATCGCATTTACAATTAAAGACTTTTAAACTGTGCTATAGTTATAATTACTTGTGACTAGTGTCAAAGATAGGCTTATTTTGAAGAAAAATAAATTTAGGCTTGTTTTAATACTTTTAAAGAATAAGTCAATTTCCATTTATAAATTGATTTGTGTACACAACTTATTGCTACTTCATTTATTTCGTCTATATCTATGTCTAACCTTTAGAACTTCGTACTAGTTAAATACTATCTAAATATCAGCTAAAATCTCATTGTACCTTCAAAAATGTGTCCTTGTATAGAAATAACCAGATCTTCCTAATTATTTAAATTGTATACTTTTAAAGTGCTCTTTTGTATTTTGTGAACTTTAATAGCATTTAGAATAAATGTTGCTAAATCTTTGATCTTAAAATTAAAAACAATGTGATGAACACATTTTAAACTAAATGTGTTGAATAAACGAAATTCCTCCACATTTAAATTTGTTTTATTATTTTAAGGTGTATTCGTCATAATTAAAATTTTAACAAAAATAAACTAACTTCAAATAAAATAACAAAAAGGAAAATTATTCCGAATAAGTCAAAAACTTCTCATCCGATCAAACTAGATCTAAATGGGAACACTTCAGAAGTACTAATTATCACCAGAATTGGTACACCCAGCAAAATATTATGCGGTAATACATAAAAAACACAGTCAAATTATGAACCTCTTCCTTTTTTGAAATCAGTTAAAAATCTATTTAAAGGGCACTTTAAGAGGTATAGTCGTACCTGTCTCCTACAGTAAAAAAATCGCTAGCGACATCGTTAAAGTATTTGTATGTAACTTCCTAACTATATATTATATATTCTTTCTAATTATAAATACAACCCTCCTGCAAGTAGCTTCGTGTCTAAAACTTATTTAAAACAGCATGTTGATATCGTAATAATGCATGTATATCAGTAACAATTGTATCCCCAATATTTTATTACCATTTACAATACAAGTACTTTACCACCTCTCGATTTTGCAAATCAACACGTGGTAAAACGTTTACCACTTGTTGATTTGCTAGTGTTGCGCGTAATATTTGTGATTTTTGACTTCCAGTGGCGCCACTGTCGCCAACAAAGATAGTGCTGTTCCGTCGGCTGTCGGACGCGCGCCGTCCGTGCCGCCACTCGCCGGTCATCCGCATCACAGAGAATCCTATATCTGAGGCAGTGGTCTGTTAAGTCACTCGCCGCCCTCGCTTCAGCATTGCTAACTCCGATACACTTCTGCCACGCATCGATGTTTCCTTTATATTAGTTAATAGCGTATATGTGCAACGTAGCGACATTGTATTAGATTATGATTATCATATTATATTATATAATTAATCGATTTAACACTAACTGTTAGACTTCAGTTTAGAGTCCTGTCCTCACTCGAACTTTGTTCGGGTTTCCCACTAATATGGAGTTAGCAAATATATTTAGAGGATACCCCCTACCCCTCCCCACTCCCCACTCCCCACTCCCACTCGCACCGGCTCGCGCTCACTGACCGCCGTCACGCTGTACACGTGTTCATAAACACACGATTACTATACTATACTATTCTATACTTTACTATATTGTATGTATGCTCTCTCTATGACTCTCCTCTATACCAAGTTTTCTAAAGTGCATTTATTTTGGAAATGTTTACTTCATATACATACATGTGTATATATTTTATGTGTAACGTGACTTTCACTAATGAGGCTTCTTACGTTTATGAACACGACGTTTGATTTTACCACTTGTGGTATTTTTTTAATTTTAAGTTTTTTTTTTAAATTTTAACAATTAATGTTCCTTTTAATATTATTTTAAATAATCTAATTTTATCAAACTATTAACGACGTATTGATTTTTATTATTGTTAATTAAGTATTGTTACGGACTCGCTTACGCTGAGTTTGAGTTAGCTTTAAGTAATTGTTTAGTTAGATTAAGTATTTGCATTCCCTTATCCAAAGATATAGGATGGTGGGTAAACCCACGATTAGGTCGTATTGTATGGTAAGGTTTGTATTGACTTGCCCTGTATTGGAAATATTTGGTAAAAAATATTTTTACCACATATTGCCAAAATGGGAAGAATTGGTAAATATTGTAAGTGTACATATCTCGCGGGCAACAGCTTAGGTTATGAACAAATGCAGGGATGGCGGACTTTAAACATGCCTTTTATAAGTATTATGTCCACAATTTAGTAACGATTCAGGATATTTGTATGACAGTATTTTCAGAGGCACAACAACAGAGGGGCAAGGTGGGGGCGAGCCAGCTGGCACCTTATCACTATGATGTTAAGACAATTTTAGAAGCCACTTATTAACATTATAATCAAGTATTCAAGTAGACACATAAATTATAACACGTAGATACCGCGCTGAACGTGATGCGACCTTCCTAGGAATGCTAATGAAAACATCCTAATAATTTTGAATTAGTGAATAATAGACACTGACAACTACCCCCTAGTTGTCAGTATAGTCAGGTAACCGGGTAATATGGTCAAGGTGAGGTAAGGTCGTGTCGCTCGTCGGCCGCGGTTTAGTCATTAGCAACATTACAGCGTATGTAGTTATAAGAGGGGCTGCGAGGTCACGTCGCTGGGTGCTATGCTACGACCAAATTACTAAATTATTTTACCCTTTATTCGGTACACTCACTTCTGTTCGGTTCTGTGATCTAAAACGTCCGGGGAACTCCCATTTTGTCCATTTTATCTGTTTTCGTTTTTGACTTCCGGTTTCCGGTTTTCGTTCACCGGTTACCGGTTTCCGGTTTCTGTCTCAGTTGTCACTTGCTTGCGTCGAAGAGAGATCCGTAGTAGTCGGAGTAAAGTTGGATTCTATACTCTCGTAGGTGTTCCGTAGCTCTGCGTAGTTGTCGACGGCGTGAAAGTTTGCCTGTGTGTCTGTCAGGCTGTCTGTCAGTCAGTCCGTCGGTACGCCGCACATACAATCTTCCACGCCAACATTAACGCTTGTAGAAGTACAATTATATGAATATATTATTGATTTGTAGAATCTCAATTTCTTAGTTTTGTTTTCATATTTTATGTTACTTTGTGTGACTTTACTATATATTAAACTGTGATTTTGTAATTATTGGTGTTTTATTTACCCTGAATGTTCCCTTCCTCAAACTCCTCTTAGTGGTAAGGAAATTAAAATACATACATACATACATATACATAGCTATACATAGCTAGCTTTTTTACACTTGCGTGCTGAGTGGCGGAACTCAACGCCGCGCTTTGGAAATGGAAATTAAAATTATTTTTGAAAAAAAATGCAAGTTGCACGAAAAGATATATTTTAAATGAAACTATTTTAACCGGATTAGTTGAGTATACTCTGGCACTTTACAGTAGTCCAGTGTCCAGGTTACCAGTTAGACCTGACCTACCAATGTCTACGGACGGACTGCATTGTAGTGCTTGAAACATCAAGTTTTTTTAAATATGTATTCTTGAATACCAAAATATACGCCACTATATTCATTTGCAATGTGTAAAAAATACGAGAACCAAAATCTTTAAATGTTTTTGTCATCATGAATAATCAGAAAAAAGTAAAACTTATAAACAATTTCTATTTGAGAAATTTAAAAATTATGTTAAGACCCTCATTGCATAATGGGACAGTGTGGGCTATACGCTTTTGGCTCTGAGTTCGATTCCACGCAAATGCTACAACTACAATTACTGCAACAGATATAAATTATAAAGATTTTGTGTAATTTGGCGGTAATTACATTATATTACACAGCTTCACGCTGTATCCCGCATATAGCAGGGTAGGCAGAATGAACCCAGTGTTAAGACACTCCGTTCCCCACTTTCCGCCGAATTGAGGCATTGCGTGCTGAGTGGCGGAACTCAACGCCGCGCTTTACCTTGTTACCAAACCCAGGAAATGAAAAATTCCATTTCCTGGAGTGGGAATCGCACCCACAACCTGTCGCGTTTACAGTTGCACGCTTGCACCTCTGCGCCACGGGAGCGGTAATATAACGATGACATATTAAGCAAATATTGTAATTTCTATTACTATGAAGTATTAAGAATTTTTTTGAGCAACTACTGTCTAGATGAAGTACAAACAAAACAGGCAATAAATACATTTAGTTGTTGGTTCAATTCCCACTCGAGGATGTGATTATATTTAAATTATTTTGGTTTCTACATTCCGGTAAGACAGAATGCGGTATTGAATTCTACTGAAAACGTAATGTGTCGAATTCTGGCGGAAAGTTAAGGAGTGTTAACACGCGTGAAACTGTATTTTTTATAAACCTTCATATTAGATGTACGTAGGCATTTTTTCTCTTTTTTCAATTTTTTTTAGCTTTACGCTGTATCCCGAACATAGCATGGTAGGCAAAGGGAACCTGAGAACCGACGTATTAAGACACTCCGTTCTCTTTTAACTTTTCCGTTCACCACTGGTCCGCCAGCGATGTAATGTATGTAAGCGATTACAAAGTGAAATGAAAATGCACTAGTAACTTCTAACGCCATCTATACTCGTACTTAAATATAAAAATTATATTTACACATAAGTAAAACCAATTGTATTTATTGCGTATATTTTGGTATTTGAAAATACACTTTTCGAAACCTTTATTTAATATTTTTTAATACTATAGACCCTGTTTACGGCTTCCCTTAGCAACGGATATGTCATTTAAGTGAATGTCAAACCTATAATTGTGTGTAATATTTATTTCACTAATTTAATATATTTCCAAGTATTACATTAATTTAAATAACGTTATCTGTTATCTTCATATAAACTTCAACTGTGCCAAATTTCATACTCTTCTGCCCTCAAAATTGTAAAAAGGGTTACAAAGTTAACCTTTACGTATTAATATAATGATTAACTAGGTAATAATAATAACACCTTTATCTTTGATCAATCATTTACTAATCTGTCATTACTAGGCAACATTCTTAACATAAACTATTCTGAAAACACCGTTATCTTAAACGTGGTAGCAGGTTCGATGTCCGAAAATCAATAAAGGTCAAAAATAAAACACCAATTACACATCAATGGATATATTTCATATATTTAGTTACGTACAATTATTATTACATAATTTTCATTTAATTCGCTTGTCTGAAACGTTTCCTTTTTTCAAAATCTCTCCCAAAAAAGAGATTTAACCCTAAAATACGCAGTTTTTCCAAAAATCTACCAAATCTAGTTTTTTTACAATTTAGACAATATGAATAATTATCATAATTCAGTTTAATTTCATAGTAAAGTGCCTAAATTAGTGTGTAATATTATAATCTCATATAAAAATTTTGTATTTTTATATATAAAATTGCGCATTTAAGGGTTAATTACAATTAATATACATATATAATAATTCAGGAAGTTTTCCAAAGATATAATTTCAAGCCTTTTCCCAACCAGAGAATACTCACAACAAGCTCCCTCCGTACACTCCGTTCCCCACTTTCCGACTGAAATCGGGACATTGCGTGTTGATTGGATTGGATAGAAATGAAAATAATTTAAATAATTATTACCTCGAGTGGGAATTGAACTCCTGACCCATCGTGTTTACAATTATACACTGCGCCACGATGACCTAAATAAAATTAATAACTAATAACAATTAAGTAAACTAAATTAAATGTTAAATACACAAAAGTACAATTATCATAATTTAAGTAATAATATACATTATCTACATAAAAATAAACTTTACATACAAAGTCTATACATTTTTAATATTTTTTTAATTCTAAAAGAAAAAACATTTTTAGTAAAAAATATAAAAAATTGAACGTACCGGGATTCAAACCCACGTCTCTTGGATATCATCCCATCAACAACCACTATACCATACGCTAACATTCAATTTTTTATACATTTTCTAAAAAAAAATAAGGAGACTGACAAAACTGCCAATTAAAAAAAAATACATGTTTTAAAACATATTGTATAGTGTATACGTATTAACACTTGATAATATAAAGTGTGGAAAACCTCAAATCAAAAACTAAATTTTTATCCCACATAGAAGGGAATGTAGTGTTCAGACACTCCGTTTCCCACTTCCCGAATTCAATAAGTGGCGTAACGCAACAACACTTTGCCTTACCAGAGGTAAGAAAATGAAAATAATTTACATATAATTCAAAAATTTCCCCAAATGGAATTCGAACCTACAACCCATCGCGTTTACAATCACACAATATATAGTCACATAATCTAAAACTTACATTTAAACATTTAGAATATCCTTCTTAGGAATTATTGATATTTAAATATATTAGAACACCTATATAAGGTACATATATGACTTAAATCCTATAAAAAAATTAATTAATTACTTTCCATGATTTAATCAAAGAATTTAGTCAAAAATAATATTTTAAACTTAATTATTATCAAAATTATTTGACTAAATATGACTTTTTAGTTCATTTCATATTAATAATTAAAAAAAAACTTTAATTAAATAAAATATAAATTATTAAGTTATTCAATGTGTATTGTATTATTTGAAGCCCGTTCTTTTAATACCCATATTGAATAGGTAGATGGATATAATCCGCCATTTTGTTGCGGCGGCCATCTTGTGTTTGCAAAGATACAAATTATTAAATTTTACTGTCATCAGAACTAAATGTATATAAAAATAATATTCAGACCAAACTATGAACAGAAAGGGAGTCAGAATTTCAATTATAATAAGTTAAATAAAAATTTGTAATAAAGTCCCTCTGTGTTAAATATTACATGTTGAGTGGCGGAACTAAACGCCACGCTTTGTCATGCTTGGGTAAAGAAATGAATATAAATAAATACAATTTATCCCCAGAGTACATTACAATACATAAAAACATGCATATATGTATGTGTTTTTTAAAATTCCGAAAATCATCTAAACTGTCATATTTAATCAACAACACATAAACAATTATATAAAGTAAACATAATTAACTAACTACAGCTACTACTAACACTTATTAAAACCTATACAAGACCGCATGTGGACAGTGGTAGTCACAGACTCAAATTCTAAATCTATAATGAATATTTTGCAATATTATAATTACACATATTATGACAATGATTAAAATATCTTATGTATACTCCATGAATGCACAAATTATGATTTTGCTTATTTCCTAACACCATTTAAGTCAAAAAAGACGAAAAATAACAACATTTTAGAAAAAAGAATACAAAATAATTATAATAAATAAAAAAAAATAACTATTTTCAAAATCTACCCAAACCAATAAAGATAAGAAATAAGAAAATCTTAGACAAGGGCAATATAATTATAACCTCTATTATTTTAAGCATGTTCTTAAATGTATATATTATATATTAGTATGGGCGTGAATAAGTTAATACAATATTTTAAGAGTAAATTCTGTTTTCTTTCTACTTAAATACTTTTTTACCTGAAAATGTTTGATTTTTTGACTATTAATTATTAAAAAAAATGTAAATGATATCATATCTCACGGATATTCTACAAGAGTACTTACATACTAACACATGATTATATCTATATTGTAATATGATAAACAAATTTTGATAAAATTAAAATTTAAATCTTACAGTTTATAGCAAAAAGTATGAAAACCCAAAACCTTCCTACTGTTATGATATACAATTACTTAAACTATTGCATTAGGATTATAGTATATATTCAAAAATTTTATATAAAATAAACAATTTTTTAAATGTCGATTGGACGATAGAGATAATTTTAACTTAATAAGTCTCACAGACCTCGAAGATAATGAAAAGTGTCTTATTTCAGGGATCTTAGAGCCAAGACACTGTTATCCACTTTCAGTGTTAAGTGACAGAAGTCAACAGCACAGTTTGTATTACCAGAGGAAGGAATTCAAAATAATACATGTAACCATTCCCTGAGTGGAAATCAAACTCGATCAAAATCGAATTTACAGTTACATGCTGTTCGAATTCAACATGATGCCCTATTATTTAAAAAAAGTAATTAAATATGTTCCTAAACTGTTTTTTCATTAATTACTACACTTTTATTTGTAAATTTTTACCAAATTTCATTATTTTATTGAGGTCTGAGAGACTCTTGATAGGTCAGTAGGTAGTAGAAAGGTTAAATCTAGGCTTTATTTCTATTATATATGTATATGAAATAAAATTAGTCATAATCAAATGAATATTCAGTGTTTTAATATTAATAGTTCCTATATATTAGTATAGCATAGCTTTATGTATAACCCCAGCCTTATAATAGTTTATGATGAAACAAAAGTGGCAAAGTGATTATTAATATTTAAGATAATATCTTCACGAAATATATAGTACGCCATTTTGATGCGGCAGCCATTTCGTGTTAACACAATACCCATTATATATAATGGAGTTGTCATCAGAAACATCATTATTAAAAATTTGATCTTAGTTGGACACTGTTAAGTTAAATTTATTTTGCAGTATATGAATTATAAATATTCATAATTTCATGTGAAATTAAGAATTATTAATACATTTTCACTTAAAATACACTTCAGAAGCAATTTGAATGGCTTACTAGCTGTTGCACAAATTGGTTTGGCTTAGGCTTAAGTTGTGGCATATTTAATATAGAAGTACATTGTGTGGGGCTTAACACCGTTACAGATGATAGCCTGAAGCTAGATGTAGTTAAAATAACAAGAATTTTTTTCTCATTATTATGAATTTTACTAACTTTTTCACATTTGTTTATAAATGTAAATTAACTTAATTATAAGTTCCTTTAGAATATGCATATTACATCTATTGGTTAATATATTATGGAAAATAGGACTAAAATTTGAATAACCCAAGCAACGGTAGTTGATTGCATTATTTAAATATATAAAGATATAACATTATAGAATACTTAAAAAACTGAGATATCCTTTTACATTGTTATAATCACTGAAATATTAAAAATAAGCATAAATAATTAATTTTAATTTTCATGTGAAAATTTAAATTTACACAAATAGAAAAAGAAGAAATAATTGGAAATTTATAATAAATAAATTGATAATAGTCAAATATTTGTAATGAAATTCATTTTTAATGTAAAAAGGATCCCTCTTATACAATTATCCAATCCCTGCCTAAAATACAGTCTCCGAGCAATGTCAAATTCCATAGAAAAAGCTGTCAGGCAAAGTTTATATGACCGGATAAGGTACTTTATTTCTAAGAGTGTTTTGAATATTGCAAATGTTTTCATTATTGATCAATTTAAAAAAGAAGGAAGTTCTCAATTCAGTTGATTTTTTTTGTATATGATTTGAGGTTTAGATGATTTCAGCTATTGCTATAGATGAAATTTTAGTTATAATTTGGGTGTAGATTAGCTTAATAACCCGCCAAAACAATTAACTTGATGACGTTGAGACGTAAATAAAAAACAAGTATGAAATAGTAATTTTTCAAACCCATTTCCTCCGACAGCCTAATATGGAATCTGACTTCCTATAAGCAAGACAATAGCATTATATACTACGCCTTATCACTACACGGCTTTAACCATTGTCCTTCCATATGTATAATCACTTAACACTTCACTAACTCACTCAATAATATCGAGTCCTTGGAAAAACGAAGCCATATTAAAAAAAAATGCAAGATTACGTCAAGTCAGCGTCATGACATAGAAAAGAATAAAAATAACTTAATTATCATTATATTATACCAAAAAAATAAAATATATGTCAAAACCGATTAAAAAGATGTCCAAATTGCAATATTCAAACAAAACAAAACTTGACAGCCCTAATTTGACAGATGACAGCTGACATTGACGGAACCATAGATAATAGACTGGAGGTGCATTTACAGATCTTGTTGCGGAGGCGCATTTACAAGAACCTGTATTCAATATAATAAAAAAGAACACCCAACCAAACAAGTTGCATGCCGTATTTGAAGAAGTAATACAGCAGTTTGGTGTTTAATCAGCGATGGAAAATTACAATGAGGATTATGCACGCGACGACGATCAGGATCAGGGCGATGTACATCTTCTTTGTTCGCAGTTTGTTCTGGAATGTTCGAATGAAAAATTTAAAATATTCAAAATGTCTATTTTACAAAAATATGATACTAAATATTGATGGATATATTATAATCTATTACACAAAATTTTTACAATTGTAGTCTATGTGTTATTCTGATATATAAATTATATTACTTCAATGTTTTATTTAGGTCTGTTAAAAAGTATTATTACAGACACCATCTTATAAAAAAAACTATGAGAAGAATATCATTAATAAATTCTAATCATTGTATAAGTTATTAATAAAATATTCTTAAATACTAATATTTTTGATTGATTTTATTTTTTTTGAAGTCGTTTAAAAATACGTTCCCTCATTTTATATTATTATTTATATAAATATGTCATAAATAGAAACAAAAAACGTCTAAGAAAATTAAATGTTAAACACATCACTATAAAGTCAGTTAGTATAAGTCTTGTCAGTTTCGTCAGACACATATACCTTATAGCTGGCAGCACGGGACAGCTCCTGGACTCCCGCTTCCACATCATGGGACGTAGATTCAATGCTCGCCTCGATAGAATCAACGACGGATCCTTGCTCGTGGATGATAGTACCAAGTTCTTTGAAGATTTGGTTCACATCAAGAATGTCATTCTGAAATTATTATATTTTATATTTATATATTAATATATGAAGGAAACTTTGTACCGTTTTCTACAGAAGTTGAAGTCGGAGAAGTACAGCCAATATTTTTTATACTAATGCATTAGAGATACATAAAACGAATAAAATAAATAATACACACACTTGAATTTGTACACATAAAAAATAATTACATACACGTTGCCAAAGCAATGCATTGATAGCGCGTCAACATGACCTGACCATGATCTTACACCGTGAAGCTGTACATATCAGTGACGAGGGGTGAAAATTTTCTTTAGGCAAGCCGGTAAATTTAGAGAAGCCGATGTATATTTAGGGACGTCGGCACATATATTAAGGGAAGCCGGTAATTTATAGAGAAGCCGGTATATTAAGGAGAGCCGGTATACGGTAACATGTGAAGGTATTTAGTTATTTAACTATCAAATTTGGGTGATAACCTTTTTTTTAGCTCTCCACCAGGTTTCTTGAAATTGTTTATTTGCAACTCAATTACAATTTAAACTACAAATTTTCCTGGCATTTATCTTAGCAGAGTTTAGTTAAAGTACCGTACCTCCAGCTTCTGTATATCACGCTCGCGCTCCTCCAGCTGCTGCAAGTCGCGTTCCGTTTGCGCGTTGATTTGTTCCTGCTGCCTGAGATCGCGGTCCGAGTTCCTGTTGCGGCTGCCTATTATGACAAATAATTATAATATTAATATAAAATGTAACTTAAAAGTTGATATTTAAACCGACTTTAGAAAATGAAGTTGTCGATTCGATATTTTTTTAATTTTTTAAAATCTTTACGCTGTATCCCGCATATAGCAGGCTAGGCAGAGGAAACCTCAGAACCTAGTATTAAGACACTCCGTGCCCCCCTTTCTGCCGAATTGAGGCATTGCGTGCTGAGTAGCGGAACTCAACGCCACCCTTTGCCTTGTTACCAAACCCAGGAATCGTACCTACAACCTGTCGCTGTTAACAGTGGCACGCTTGTGTCTCTGCGCCACGACATGCGTTTTTTTTATGTGTTATAACATAACATTTTATTGGGAGAATCAATTTTGATGGAATATTTTTTGTATGATAGCTAGTGCTTTTGATGTGGTGGTATTTAAATTTAGTTAAAATGTGACAAGTAGTTTTTGAGTTATGCGTAATAATTTTGCTTTAAGTCGGTTTAAGTTAAGTAAATACTATTTTTCATTATAAGTTAACATAGTATAACAAGGCAAAACGCGGCATTGAGTTCCGCCACTCAGCACGCAATGCCTCAATTCGGCGGAAAGTGGGGAACGGAGTGTCTTAACACTAGGTTCCCTCTGCCTACCCTGCTATATGTAGGATACAGCGTGAAGCTATGTATGTATGTATGTATGTTATTTTTCATACTAATATTTAGAAATAGTTAAAAATTTCGCTGGCAATTTGATCTATAAAGTGATAACTAATAATAATAAAAATAACAATTATTTAATAAGCTAGTATAATAATAAGCACAAATGACGTCACAAATTATTGGAGATATCCAACACGTAACGTCTCGAACCCCTGACTTAAAGCGAAGAGCGGAGTGTTATGACACTTACATAAGTTCTTTCTTCTGGTAATAAAAGCCTGAAGCTGCTTACAAATATGTATATATCTTTTAACATAATTTCTAAGAACTCGCCTAAAATAAACAACACGATCAATAGACCTTGTTTTTTTTAATTTTTATGATCGAATATAGAATAAAAATAAATAATAGAACAAATTACAATAAAGAAATAAGTTGATCGTCCTTAGCAGTAAGGAAGTATCGCATGAGTTATCAAGATTAGTTTTTTGCAAACTATTGGCGAATTAACTTAAAAAGAACCATTAACAATGAGAACTTCAGAACACGACGCCTGTCGTGGCGCAGACGCACTAGTGTGTTGTTGTGGGTTCGATTCCTACTCCAAGAAATGAAATCTCTAAATAATATTTAGTATTTTAATTTTCTAGGTTTGGTAGCAAGGCAAAGCGCGGCGTTGAGTTCCACCACTTAACACGCATGCCTCAATCCGGCAACACTAGGTTCTCAGGTTCCCTCTGCCTACCCTGCTATATGCGGGATACAGCGTGAAGCTAAAAAAAAATTGAGAACTTTGATATTCGCGTTTTTTACACATATTAAATCAGAGGTGTAATAACAAAGATGGCAAAGTCCAGCTAACGCAATTTACAAAAAAACAAATAACAATGCAAAGATACTATATTTATTTAATTGAATTTTATTTCGTTATGTTTAATTTCGATATAGTTTATTTTAATCTGTATTTTAATCCTAAGTTATGTCGGTTCACTTGGAATTTTAAAGAACGTGATGGACTGCCGAGTTTGATAGTAAAAGATGGACTTTGCCGCCGCTGTTATTAGACACCTGAAATGAAACCATCCTAACGGGATTAACCGGTAATTCGAAGCGCGGCGTTGAATTTTGTGACTGTCTCAAATTCGGTGGACGAGGAGAGAACAGAGTGTCTAAACACTAAGATATTTCTGTCTATCGCCCTGCTATGGGGGTAAGTCGAAACACTGTGTCGAATTCCGTCATTATGTCTCAAATTCGCGTAAAAAGTTTTTTCCGACTACGACCCTGCTATAAGAAAATGCGAAACTATCAAAAATACATAGTTATCAGTCGATCACCTACATGTTCATATAATTGAAAAATGTTTATCTTATCTTGCTTAAAATATGCGTCCTTTGTCATAATAGATACTTCAATACATATTTACAAAAATGTTATACAAAACAAACTGTAATTTTTAGAGATATCAATAAGTGCTTAATTCACATTAAAACACATAAATCCTGGCACAACGCGGAGAACGGAGTGTCTTACCACTAGGCTCTTTTTAACTAACGTGTCGAGGGATATAGCTTGAAGCTGCAATATATCTTTTATCATTTTTTTTAGCTTCACGGTGTATCCCGCGCATAGCAGGTTAGACACGGGAGCCTGAGAATCTAGAATGCTAGGAACCTAGAACGGAGTGTCTTAACGAATATTATTTTTGACTCCATAATTCTTTGCAAACTTAAGACACACAAATTAAATCTGCCCACTGTCACTAAATTAAATAATTAATTAATCATAAATGTCGTAATTGTCACTATCATTGTAACTTTTTTTTTGTTAAATTAAATTTTAAGGATTAGTATTAAGAAAACATGTATCAAGGTCACAATTAGCAAGCTGTGTTTACCTTAATATAGGTGTACAATTGTTTTTAAATTGTATTGCATTTTAAAACGTGCATGAATCATTATAAAAACTGCTGGTGAACCTTTAAATAAATAAATAAAAAAAGACACTCCGTTCTCTTAAGGTTTCGATTCTCCACTCTCCATCGAATTGACGCTATCTATTATTAAAAACAAAAAAATATCTAAATCATAGGACGAATTAGATGTTTACGAGGTCATTCACATTGGACTGACATTGGCCAATTAACATATTCAAATATACAAGAATATTAAAAATATTCCTATAACTAGTTTACTAACGTAATAAATAACATATTCTATTTTTATTATAATTTAAAAAATCTACTAATATTATAAATAGTAATGTGTATGTTTGTCCTTCTTTTACTTCGGAACGAAGCGACGTTATATGATTTTTTGAGTATTTAGGAGAGTGGAGTGACAAAAGTTTACTTTTTAACTTTAAACTGTCGTGGCGCAGAGGCACAAGCGTGCGGCTGTAAACACGACGATATTTTGAATTCGATTCCCACTCCAGGAAATGAAAATATTAAATATTTTTAATAATTAATATTCAATATTTTCATTTTATCGCTCTAGTAACAAGGGAAAGCGCGGCGTTGAGTTACACTTAGTACGCAATGCTTCAAATCGGCGGAAAGTGGGCAACAGAAACGTTGAAAGAGAACGGGGTGTCTTAACACTAGGTTCTCTGGTTTCTTCTGCCTACCCTACTATGTGTGGGATACAGCGTGGAGCTAAAAAATTAGTTAGTTTTAAGTCAAAACTCAGTTACGAAATTCAACGTCACGTTTTGAATTATCACAGCAAGCAAGTTATATTATAATTTCAATATAATACCCCCCAGATTGTGAATCGAACCCACGACCTGTCCCACTGCAACGGCCTCATTTAAAAAAATATCTATATGTTAAATTATTATATTCGTCTGAATGAGTTTCGAATTTGATACCATAGCAGTATCATAGTAGTTAAGCAATGATTGCACTGAGCCAGTGGGGTGAATTCCATAGTATAAAACTTTCGCTATAGCAATCTATTATCAAATATAATAATTAAAATATGAACAAACAAAGACCGACCTCAACTAAAGTGTATTAAAAAGTACATTTATTACGAATAACTCGAAAACCATTTGCCAAATCTTTACAAAATATAAGCAACACTAGCTATCATATAAAAAAAGAATCATCCAAATTGGTTCACCCAATAAAAAGTTATATACACAAAAAACCCAATTGAATACGAGTACCTCCCGTTTTTTTTGAAGTAGATTAATAAAAAAATAATTAAAAATAACTCAAATATATAAATATTAGCAATATAATCACTTCGTAAAATCAAGAGTAAACTCGCCTATAAAATGGAAAAGCAAAAAACTCATATCATGTAACTTAGTTTTAGTTATTAATATTCTATTTTTTTGGCTATTTTTGTTGTGTAAAATTTTTAGCAGTTTTGTAAATTTATGAACGATAATCCCTTTCGTTTATATGTTATTTTCTCTCACATTAATATTGCATGTGGTGTTTATCGTAACATACATGTGTACGGTTACTGTATTCTTCTAAAAATGTTTTTTTTTAACGTGTAATTGTATTTTATATATATTGTAACTGTACTTATGTGATAAACCAATAAAACCAATCAACAAACAAACATAGAAACAAATATAATACATTCAATTTGCAGCGAAGCATACATATAGACATAACAAGCGCTAATGCTTATAATAAACCACGCGATAGAGTAATAAGTCGACTTGCATATATATATTTATTTAGCTTCACGCTGTATCCCGCATATAGCAGAATAGCAGAGGGAACCTGAGAACCTAGTGTTAATACACTCCGTTCCCCACTTTCCGTCGAATTGAGACAATGCGTGCTGAGTGGCGGAACTCAACACCGCGCTCTGACTTGTTACCAAACCCAGGAAATAATAACATACAATTTAAAACAAGTACATTCATTTTTTTGAACATTAATAGACATTATGATTATTTTATTTATAATGGAAAAATAACAATATATACAAAAATATCAAGCGAATAACACTTAAAATAAAAAAGTATTGTATTTAAATAACAAAAACCGGCTGCCCTGAAACGCATATATTTTTTATTTATTATGAATATATTCACGCTTGGTATGGATATTATTTATATATATATATATATATATAACTATAAAATAAATATATATAATATATATAAATTAAAAACTGAAAAAAGTACGTCAACCTTCCAAAAATACACTTTTTTAACTTATATCACTTTCCATATAAAAATAATTGTATGTATTGAAATGTGAACGGAGTGTCTCAACACTACGTTCTAACTCTGCTATAATCTATATATATATAAATAAAATCGAAGTGTATGTTTGTAATATTAAAGTAACCGTTTTTTACTACATACATATGAATATATCTACCAAAATAGCATTTTTTTTACAATTGTAGTTTGTTTGTCTGTTTGTTCCAACTAATCTCTGAAATGGCTGGACCGATTTTGTCAGGACTTTTACTGGCAGGTAGCTAATATAATGAGGAGTAACTTAATCTACTTTTATATTAGAAAAAAAAATCTAAAATCATAACTTTAACAAATCTAGTCAAAAAAGTGTACTTACTTCCCATAGCGAAAGGATCACCGATGTTAATGTTCTGGGCTTTCACTTTACGCACGTCGTCCTTCGTCTTTTGGGCAGCGGAGCGTTGGGTCGCCTGAAGACAAAATAAATTAAACATTTATAATTAATTTGTATAAGTATTATAATTAGGACATCGTATCGCAATGGAACGGTGTCTGACTATACACGAGATCGGTTGTGGGTTCGATTCCCACTCGGTAGAATTATTTTATTTATCTGCTCTGGTGAAACAAGGTGCTGCATGGAGTGGAAAGTGAAAAAAACGAAATGTGTTGACACTAACTTCTCTCAGACTACCTCGTTGTGCGGGGTAAAGCGTGAAGCTGATGTTAGTTCTATGCCGAATGAAATAACAAAAGAAAAATAGTTTAATATATAAGTAATAAAAATTTTAACAAAAAGATACAACCAACTTCAAGTGATTTGCACTAAAGGGTAAAATTATTACGAATAACTCAAAAAATATTAATCAGATCTTTACTTCATTTAAATAGGATGGGACCATTACAAAAATGTTATTAAAACTGAATCACCTAGTAAAAAGGCTGTAACACAGGACTTGATCCTCGGTTTATAAAGCACAAAAATCCTTTAATAACTTACATACCACACATAATCACAGAAATTACTAGAAAATTCGACTAGAATAGTTACAAAAACTATTTACCGCGATAATATTGTTGAATTACTACATTTATTAACAAAACTCATCACTAGTTGAAGTTGTACTAGAAGTAGTTGTTCTAGTTGTAATCTTGTATACACTTTAATATAGTACCCTATGACGTGTGTCAAATACAAAATGATCATTTTCCTTATATTTACAAATATAGTACAAAGACTAAATATATAAATAACAATTAATATTAATAATGTTAGAATTCATAATCTATGACGAGGATAAATAAAGACGATCGAAATTACCCTTGACCCTTTTCGGTGTCGACTGTCCACTAGGAAACATCGCTGACGTTACTATGACCGAATTTTAATTTTAACTTTTAATTGATGTAGAAGTTATTATCCCATTCTAACTTATCATTTTTATATTTGAAGTCATCATAGCGCAGTAGAAGAGCGTTTGACTGTAAACGTGAATGCTTGTGGATTCAATTCTGACGGAGAAAGGTTACATTTACATACACACATACATAGCTTCACGCTGTATCCCGCATATAACAGGGTAGGGAGGGAACCAAGTGTTAAGACACTCCGTTCCCCATTTTGCGCCGAATTTAGGCATTGCGTGCTGAGTGGCGGAACTCAACGCTGCGCTTTGCCATGTTACCAAATCCAGGAAAAGAAAAATTTCATTTCCTGGAATGGGAATCGAACCCACAACCTGTCGCGTTTACAGTCGCACGCTTATGCCATAGCGAGAATCTAGCATTAAGTTACGTCCTCCATCTATAAATTTCAAGACTGGTACATGGCGGAACACAACGCCGCGTAACAAATGCACAAGCATAACAAACATCGACGATAACAGACGCTCGTAAATCACTAATGAACACTAAATACCGAACGCGTATCGGGTGAACACCGTGAATTTATAATTAAACGATTATTATGACTTCCAATTTCATATTTATTTATTTATTTTTTTCAGCTTCACGCTGTATCCCACATATAGCAGGGTAGGCAGAGGGAACCTGAGAACCTAGTGTTAAGACACTCCGCTCCCTAAAATATGTACTAAGCTTTTACATTTCCTGGAGTGGGAATCGAACCCACAACCTGCCGCGTTTACACTCGCACGCTTGTGCCTCTGCGCCACGACAGGCGTAAAAAATATGTAAATAATTTAAATATAATCATATCCCCAAGTAGGATTTGAACTCACAATCTGACGTGTTTACAGTCTCTGACCCTACGCTACGCTACGATGGTGTCTACAATTGCTACATAAAAGAAAACTCAACCAAAATATTTATTTATTGAAATAGTCCATTAAAAGTACTTTAGAATTGTCAATTAACATAGAGGTGTCAGTATTGTCAGCCCTACCGGAAGCTATCACCGGTGAGGAAGGAAGTTTTGTTGAGAAGAGACACAGAATAACTACTGAACGGATCTATATGAAACTTTACAGTAACATAGCTTATATTTTAGAATAAAACATAGATTATAATCTATAAAGATTTTGTGTAATTTGGCTATAACATAGCTATATCTATATATAATTTATATCTATATATAAATACGTGAAGCAAAAACTTTGTACCACTTTTTACAAAAATTACGCGGACGTAGGAGCATGAAACTTGGCACACTTATACTTTATATAGCGTAGGAGTGCAGAATGTTAATATTTTTTTTAAATAATGAATAAAAAATATATAAAATTAATGTTACACACACTACCATGTTTATATAAAGTGACATACATACACATGCTAAAGACAACGCGTTGTGAACGCGTCACTGGGGCCACTAGTGTACGTTGTTTTAGTTAAAAATATACTAGCTATAAAAATAATCAGGAATTGTAATATGACGATAATACTTTAGTTTTACTGTTGTTATTCAAGGATTCTTGTATAACAAAATTATTTCATTATTTTACAAATTCATATATTTTCAAGCTAAATGTTTCAGGAATAGTATATATTTTAAATATTATTATTTTAAACAAAGCGCGGCGTTGAGTTCCGTCTCACGCAATATCTGCGGTGAACAGAGTATCTTGACACTAGATTCTTTGTCTATCTAACTATTATCTATTGTCTATCTACTTTTTTTTTAAATAAAGAAAATTAAATTAACTTAGTCTTTTTGACTATAAAATATAAAATTAAGCATAAACATTCTAACAATGATACAAAAGCCAGTAAGTTGTAACGTTTTCTATGGACGCGCAAAGAACCACACCCTATGAACTATTGTATGGGCGACGCCACCCGCATAAACTACATAATAATACAATAAAATCTTTGACTTTAGCATACTAGTTGTATCCCGAGACTACGTTTGTGTGAACTAAAAAATCTAAAACCCCATCGTTTCCCCGTTTTCGTAGAAACTTCGAGAAATACTCTCATAGTGCTCCCCTACACTCCAAAAGGAGTCTATGTGCCAAATGTCAGCTTTCTGATAGTTTCGGCTGTACGTTGTCTGTCAGTCACTTTGTAATGTATGCGTGTCAAATATGTAAATTTTAAATGACATTAACCGATTTCAAACAAGAGAAGTAGTCCCCAATTCGATCGTATTTTTATGTGTGTTACCGGTAACTTTTTACTGGGTAAACCAATTTTAATGATGTTTTTCTCATATGATAGCTACAGTTAAGGTCTCATTTAAATTTAGTTAGGATCTCCGAGTAGTTTATGAATTATTCATAATAATGTTAACTTTTAGAATAAAATATATTTATTTGAAGCTGATAATTTTTTTATTAAAATTTTAATTATTACACCAGAATAATCGCTCATATTATCAAATGCAGATGCAAATATGTAATATTTTTTATTTTAATATTCACATTTCTTTTTTTTTAACAAAGTTAATAAATTGCATACATATATTTTTTAATTAAATATTGTTATAAATAAACACTGTAGACATTAAGACATTACACGATAAAGAAATGAGTCATATCCTTTAACAAACATAGATATGCGAGGTGCAATCAAAGTGTCATACAATGCTAAATTATTCCGTTTTATTTTATAGGCTTCACGCTGTATCCCGCATATAGCAGGGTAGGCAGAGGGAACCTGAAAGCCTAGTGTTAAAACACTCCGTTCCCCACTTTCCGCCGAATTGAGGCATTGCGTGCTGAATGGCGGAACTCAATGCCGCGCTTTACCTTGTCATCAAACTCAGGAAATGAAAATACTAAGAGTGTGAATCGAATCCACAACTTGTCACGTTTGTGCCTCTGCGCCACGACAGTTATTCTTCTACTATCTGTATCCCGTGACTTTTCTTGAGTGGACTATGAAAACTAAAATCCTATGTATTTCTGAGAAATCCTCTGTTAGTGCTCCCCTACACTCCCCAATGCCAATCTTTTTAGTTTCTATGTGCAGTAGTTTTGCCTGTATTGTCTATCAGTCATTCAGTGAGACAAGTTTTTTATGTACATAGATAGATATAGTAATATTTCAAAATTCATAATAATTAAGACTGACTTCAAATAAAATGCAATACAAAGTAAAATTATTACAAATAATTCAAAAACTATTTGATTTTTATATAAGTTGAATGAGACCACATCAGGGGTACTAGCATCATTGGTTCACCGAGTAGAAGTTATGCGGAGACAAACCGAAAAAAATTGAGATTTAAATTGAGAGAACAAAAAAGTGGAACACCCTTTTTAGGAAGTTAGTTAAAAAAGGTATTGCTATCTTTAACATGGTTAAACAAATAGCTCAACCTTTCAATACCAAATAGTATTGAATTTACAAGAAGAAGTTTCTAGAACACTGAGTAGGCAGATTAAGTAAATAAATACAATAAGAAACAATTCATATATTAGTATGGAACTACTATAAAGTTTAGAATCTCTAAATATAAGAATCCTTAAACTTAGAAATTTATGTATTAAATATTTTTAGTTCAGCTTTTTCATATTTTTCATATAGTAGGATCATCAGAAATCTTAGTGACAAGAGACACCGTTCTCCACTTTCTATTCAAAATTAAGAAGCTCAATGTATGTTTCAATAAACAGAGACAAAAAATATTAAAATATAATCAAATCCAAAAACAATATCATTTACAGACAGACACTGTCCAAGTCCACAACAATTGCCTATATAATGTACCTGTTCAAAAAGTAAACAAAATCAACAGTTAAAACCTACCTGAAAAGCATTCAAAGTAGCCACATATTCATCGCTCAGCCTTTCTCGAGTCAGTAGGTTAGCCGGAATGTCAGTTCTCTGCCTCATCAGTTCCATTAACAAGGATGATGTGTCTTTGGCAAGCTTTTTGGTGTAATTTTGAATTTGACGCCTGCAAAATATAGTATATATGCTGTAACATGACCAAAAACCTGATCAACCTTAAATTTTCTAGGCTCCCATGACCAGATTCTGACCTAATAATAATAGGACCGTTCATAGAAACTATGCATTTTCAAACAAAACAAATATCTTTAAAAATAGTCAAGTTGTCTTTGAAAACTTGTAGAACATACAAAATTGTGTAAATCGGAAACTATTATCACAGTTAAAATGTATTTAAATAGGAACATATGGATTTCAAATTATGAAAATAAGAAGATACTTACAACTGACTCCTAAGCTCTTGCGAGTCCTGAGGAGTTTGCAGTTGGTTAACCATTTTGGACATTGATGATACTGTAAAATATTTATTACTATAATAAAACGCATTATTTAAGCATATAACTTAATAAAAGCAATAAATCCAACAATATTATAAAATATAATGCAATAAAAAATTATAGTTGATGTAATTATTACAAAGGAAGTGCAACTCACCATTCTGTGAAATCTTTTTTATATTACTCGCTATTGTTTGCGAAAGTTTCTGAAATTTATCATTGTCCTCAAACGTAACGCCTCCCTGGTAGGACGCCTCCATTGTGAGAAACTATAAACACAGAGAAATGTTAAACATAAACGTGACACTATGCCAATATATCGCTTGCACTTCTACGCCTCGGACACAACACGCCTATAATCAAATTAGTTTTCCGATATGATTAATTTATGACGCATCGCGATGAGATTGTATTTTTTGTTAATTAAGCTAAATACCTGTTCTATCGTTTCTGTACAGTGGTTAATTGGTAAATAAAATGATTAAGAGAAAAACTTCAGAAGATATCCGCGGACTGCTTCCACAGCGACCGTTCGACATCCAACTAAAATATATATGACAGTGACAAATAGAAAAGCAAAATGACACTCTATGTACCATAGACTAAACGCATCAGTGTGCATCTAGGGCTGAACCAAAGTAGTCTTAGTATTACTTTCGAATTTAAATATATTTCATTTTATTTTATATTTAATTACATTTGTTTGCTTATGTTAAGATGTTAACTACTCCAAACTTAAAATGACAAAAATGGAAAGAAAAAATACATTTTTTTCATGTCTTGTATGATTCGGTCTTTAAAAGATAAGACGATCTGCAATTCCGTACTTGTAAAAATAAATGACAAAATGTAACTTTTTTATATGATAAAAGCCGCTGTGAAGCTTTGTTTTTATTTTGGGTGACAATTTACAGTAGATGCTATTACTAAATCAATCAGTGTATGAAGATGCCTCAGCAAATTAAATATGTTATATGAAAAAAAATTAATAGATTTTTTTTATGCACGATAAGTTTAAAGATTAATTTGAAAGTTTAATATAAAGTTTTTATTTTTAAGATAAAATCAATTCAGTTAGTGAGATTAATTTTGAATTATAATATTATATTTGGTCCTTATAATGAAAATTGTAATAACATCTTTATATTTAATTATTTATTAGCCAGGTCTGAGCTCTTCAAGCTCAGCCCTCCACAAAACCCGGTGACGCTGTCGAGGCCAATAGGGCCAAGAGCATACTACACAGTCGAAAAAAAATAAATAATTATTTATTATATTTATGTAAAGTAATTTTGAACTTCCATAAACTGTGTGACATTAGAATTTTTAATTAATGTATTTCTAATTACTAAAGTTTATAATAAATAAAAATTTACATATCAAATTAAAATATGAAATCCTGATATCCCTTCAACACACACGTTAACAGATTTCCAATAATCCGGCGGTAGGCGGTCCGGCCCCCGGACCACTCACACAACTCATAAATTGAATCTATGTGATAAACGATCCACCTAGGCACACAACTATATCATAGCCCCAGAACAGTCTAGATTTCATACAGTGAAATGCAATTTCTATATGCAATGATTGATATGCGCAAGTCATAGTTTATTGATTCATAGGTGAGTTCACCTCTTTATATCAAATATTTTTTTCATAATATTTTTACATATCAATGAAATAAACTACAATTTTTTTATAAACGAAAATATACCTTTAGACGTTCTGCAATATCTCTTAAGAAATAAAGTTTTTTACTAATTTCACCGGATGTCGATAACGCTGCCGAATTAAAACGTTTATTTACAAAATGTATCTGTGGGCATCAAAACTATTGTCACAATTTATTCGCATAATATTTGTCTATGGCCAGGTGGTACACTACACACAAACACGTATACATTTACCGAAGTCCTGTAGCTACGTACAGAGTACATGCCATGTATTATGAACCTGTGTCGTGTACCCAGTGTGTCGTTGTAGTGGTTCGCACTGATAATTGTATATTATAATTACATGCACTAAATCAATACAGCGATAGAGCTCCCGGGCGAGCCCAGTGTCTACATATCTGTACAATGTACTAGGCTCCTACATTGTTTCACTTCTGATTTTACTAAAATCAGCTTTAAGTGATCGAAATTATAATCAAATGTAGATTATGCATGTAATTTGCTAGCTGAGTGCGAGTACCGTTAATTGATAATTTGGCAGAAGATGAAAAAGTGATCTGTTCAAATAATAAGTAAGTTTTTGTTTTTGTGATTATTCTATTCCTTTGTTTTGATGTATAATGTTCTTTGTTTATGTTGTTGTTTAGCTGGTGATCATATTATTGGAAGCCATGGATCCCTCACTGTACCTACAATACTCTCCTCCCAATGGACCCCCTAATGGGCTCCCCCAAGAATCAAAACTGGCAACCTACATGGTAAATATTTAATTAATCTTTTATGAATACTTTTGGTATAATTAATATATTTATGTGAATATGTAATGAATATTTATTTTATTTTAGAATCGCTCCGCGTCCACCCCAAACACTTCCCTCTCTCAGGGTATGAGCAAACTCAATCTAGATGCCTCACCGACGTCTACTAAAAAGGCAAGTATATTTATTATTTAGTTTTCTTTTTAAAAAACATATCATTTATATTATATATTTTTAAAAGTATTTATAATGTTATGGCTTAATTAAATGTCCTATAATCTATTTACCGTCTATAAAATAAACCAAAATAAAATCTGGAACATCAAAATTATACTACGGCAATCAACCACTTTTATTATACTCCTTTATATCTATATATATATACAAAATACTTGGGTTACCGAGTGACTAGCAGACAACATACAGCACTACCAGCTATAGGAAGCTGAAATTTGGCTCATAGGCTTCTTGGGGACCATAGGGGAGCAAGTGAGGATTTCTCATCAATTCCTACGAGTATAGGAAACAATATGATTTTAGGTTTTGTAGTCCATGCAAATGAAATTGGAAATGGATTCAAGTCTGACAATCAAATGTTACAGAATCTTTAATTTTTTTTTTATTTTGGTACCTGTTGATTGAATGAAAACTTCTAGAGGAAACTTATTGTTGTTATCAAACACTTATAACATAAAATATTGCAGAATTACCAAAAAGTAATTGTTTATAGATATCATATTAAAATTATAGTAAATTACACACAGTTTTGAATTTGGATTCTAAAAATAACAAATAAGTTCTAAAAAAATTGTTTAAAAATGATTCTACAAGTTCTTTTTTTATGAGAAGAACAAGGCATATGAGTGTTCTTCCTTTAATATAAATAATAGGTTTTCAATAGAGTATTTTCTATACTTGTATATTTAGAATTGGTTATAGATTCATTTCCCAATTTGCGATATAATTATATTTGCATTATTATCATTTCTCATCTATGATAAGACATTTGCTACTATCCTGGTATGCAGGATTTGTGCTTTAGTATGAAGCTATATATTTTATGTACTCTTAAAGAATTATCTTCAAAAGACTGTCTTCTAATCAGGGCATTTCATGAGAAGCGGGCATTAACTGTTTAACAAAGTTAATAGTTAAGTAACTATTGTAACATAATGGATGGCATACATACGTATGCCCATTTTAGAAGTTTGTAAAGATTATCTACATAATTAAAATAAAAAAAAATTAAGAGGTTTAAGCTTGTGAAATATAACTATTAAAGTTAAAAATATATATGTTATATATTTTAAATTTGCTTGAGTTAAACATTCATATAAATTGCCAAAATCGAAGACTTCTTAATTTTTAACCTGTCACTTCATGTTACTTAAGTGGCTAGATTTATTTTTTTGCCAAAATGAATTAGACGATTGCTAGGGGGTAAATAAGCGCCCCCTATCGTTGTTTCTATACTTTTTTTTTTAACTTGACGCTGTATCCCGCATATAGCAGGGTAGGCAGAGTGAACCTGAGAACCTAGTGTTAAGACACTCCGATCTCTTACAACAATTCGGTTCCCCACTTTCCGCCAAATTGAGGCATTGCGTGTTGAGTGACGGAACTCAACGCTGCGCTCTGTCTTGTTACCAAACCCAGGAAATGAAATGAAAAAATACTAACGTTTCCCGGAGTGGGAATCGAACCCACAACCTGTCTTGTTTACAGTCGCACGTTTGTGCCGCATCCGCTTTCACAGGCAGACAGGCGTTTGTTTCTATACCTCTACATATATACCATATATAGCGCCATCGATTTCGCCCACGGTGCCTCGGCGGGGGAGCGGGAGCGGGGGCGTAGGAGGGTAATCGATTATCGAGTGGGATGGTGTCTGTAAGAGGTAATTGTGGGTTCGATTCCCACTTGAAGGAATAATTATATTTAAATTATTTTTATTTCTGCGATATATATTCTGCGATACGATCTGTTAGATAAAACGCGGCGCTTAGTTCCGCCACGTAATATGTAATGGTTCGAAATCGGGCGTAAAGTAGAACAGATTTGTAACTGATAACTATCTACCCGATGGTCGTCATCTATAAAATAATTAACAAAATACAAAACAATATTTTCTACTGGCATTTATGTTAGTGCTGCCTCATCTTTCCACAATCTCAAGTTAAATAAGAAACATTGGTTGACCAATACCAGATGAAGTAAAGGCCCTCTGACCTGCTTGTAATTATCTTAACCCTGTCTTAAATTTAACTCTAGTTACAGCCATTATAAAGATGCTAAAAAAAACGGAGTGTCTTAACACTAGGTTTTCAGGTTCCCTCTGTCTACCCTGCTATATGCGGGATACAGCGTGAAGCTACTAAGGAATGTAGGATAAGAAAAAATATCTTAAAAACATATAAAAATTGGGATATAGCTGGCTTCGAACCCGCGCTTTTTGAGTACCGTCTATATACGTTCGCATCGAGCTACATTGAAATTCTTAAGCTTATTGTAACTTATTTTACATATATGATACTGTTTTAGTTTATAAATGAAAATAACAAAAAGTGTTTCTTTACAGACCCTCATCCCACATCCGCAGCAGCCACCGGTAAGTTTTACCATACAAGAAAAATATTGCTAGCTTTTAATGATTACTTTTGAGAATTAACAAGATTTATCCTTTATTATATATGTCTTTAAATCAAAATATGATACCTAAGGATATATATAAAGGATTAGAAAATAAGGAACTCCTGGTTTTTATCTTTAACTTGAACACTTTAAAGGAAATGGTATGTTTCTGAAAATGATATAAGGTCTTTGTTTTTGTCAAAAGTATTCCAGAAATTTGTCAAGAAAAACAAATGGCTATTATTAGATGGCCCATTGTAATGCATTATAAATATTAAGATGTTTTCATTTTGTATCTTTCTGGTGTGCAATAAAAAGTATTTATTATTATTATGGCTAGAATATTCACCCACTATTGGGTATTAGGAAGTAGTATGCAGTATTCGGCCATATTCAGGGCTTCTAAAATAACTATGTCGCTTTTTTCTTAAACACTACTTCCTGAATAGATTTAAAATAAGGACAATCATATTTATAATTTTTGCTGAATCATAAATATGAATGAATCTTTTCCTGAGTTTGGTTGCCGAATATTCGGCGTTTCGGGTTGCTTAAAAAATATTTCCGGCCTGTTACGTTTCACATTGCTCTTGCACTAACAATATTTGTTGTTCCTATGTTTTTGAAAGCTTTGATTGAATACAAAAATAAGTAACGTTGTTGTGACAGATGGCGGTAACTGAAACAATACGCAAAATGTATAAACACTGTAGACAGAATAGGTTAGTTAGTACCAAAATAGTTGTAATATACTAAATAATAATAATAGATATACCTTCGTAACGCCTGTCGTGGTGCAGAGGCACAATTGTGCGATTGTAATCGCGACAGGTTGTGGGCTTGAGTTCTGCCACTCAGCACGCAATGCCTTAATTCGGCGGAAAGTGGGGAACGGAATGTCTTCATACTAGGTTCTCAGGTTCCCTTTGTCTACCCTGCTGCGGGATACAGCGTCAAGCTAAAAAAAAAGGTATACCTCCGTTACACTTGAATAAAAATTAACCTGGACCCAAGGAATAAAAATTAACCTGGACCGATATTCATGCTGTTTCCTACATAACAAGCAGAGAGAACCTAGTGCCAAAACACTCTGTTCTTCGCCTTCTGTCTAAATTCGAGACATTAGCGTGTTAATTGGCGGCAGTCAATGCTGCACTTTTGTCCCTCGAGCGCGAATCGAACCTCCAACCAGTTAGGTCTACAGTCAGACACTGTCTGTCTCCACTAAGATGGCAAATTTTTTAAACATTTTATATTTGGTATTCAGCCAAAATTTATGTTTTTTGAAGTTAGGTGATTTTTTTAATATGTCACTACTAGCTATTAAAAATTATTGATTTTTTCTTTGTTTCTCTTTCTGCCGCCTCAGCATATATATACTCATTTACAACCACAGGTATGTTTTTATATGATTTAACCATTAAAATATTAGAAGGATCATTCAAAATTAAAAATTATGTGTTAAATTTATTTTCAGTTTATATTGATAGGTATAATTTTTAATTAATTTATATGTAGAAAGTGAAATTTTAACGAAAAATTAAACAGAGTTCAAATAAATACACTAAGCAGTACAATTATTACGAATAACTCAAAAACTACTCGTCCGATTTTAACAACATTTATATGAGACCACATCAGAAGCACTAGCTATCATATAAAAAAGGCATCATCAAAATTGGGTCATCCAGTTGAAAAATTTGCACTTACACATTTAAAAATTACAGTCGAATTGAGTACCTCTTATTTTGAAGTCTTTATATAGCTACATATATGATAGCGAGTAATTTGTAAGATTTTATTATCTTTCATATTACTTTATTAAAACAGTCACTAATTGTTTTCATAGGCATTTTAAGGTACCGAGCGTGTATAGATTGATAAGTCGACATGCATTTACAGTTTATTTAAATATTAATAACCATTAGTATTGTCTTGTTTCTAGCGTTAAAAAAGTACTAACTAACTAGCGTGAATAAATGACTAAATACAAATAAAAAGCAAATCAAGCGCTTTCACATATTATAACAAAATTAAATAACTTACAACAGAAATTAATCTTTTAAACCTATCTTAAAAACGCCTCCCCTGAAAATCATTTTCTATTTATCAACGTATTCACGCCTGTGACGGCTATTGTCATATTTTTTGAGTAATAAAAGGTAAAATATTGTTTGCTTCTTGCTGCTACAGCTTATGGGCATGCCTCAGCCGCAGGTAACAAAATCATCTATATATATTCGTATATTGGTTTTGGAAAACTAAATATATCTATAATATATTGAAATAATTCACCTTAAATGGTAAACCAGCTAAAACTTCATCTATGTAAATGTTACAGGAGATACTTAAAACATACATAAAAGAAACGCACATGACATCTGACATCTGGTTTTGAATTGTGAAAAACGCATATGAAAAAATGAACTGTTTATCTCACACTATAGACGGAGAATTTAGTGACACTCAGTTTTCATCATGATTTGTCTTAGCATAGCGTTATGAACCCACAACCTATTGCATATACAGTCATGATAGCCTTAAGGGACACAGGGGTCCAATAACAATGGCGGCAAAGTCCATCTTTTACTAACAAACGCGACTGTCCATCACATTTCTTAAAATTCCAAGTGAACCGACATAACTTAGGATTAAAATACAGATTAAAATAAACTATATCGAAATTATACTTAACGAAATACATTACAAATAAAAAATATATGATTACGCCTGTCGTGGCGTAGTGGCACAAGCGTGCGACTGTCAATGCGACAAGTTGTGGGTTCAGTTCCCACTCCAGGAAATGAAATAATATTTAGTATTTTCATTTCCTGGGTTTGGTAATAAGTTTCACCGCTCAGCACGCAATGCCGCGATTCAGCGGAAAGTGGGGAACGGAGTGTCTTAACACGTCGGTTCTCAGGTTCCCTCTGCATGCATATGCGGAATACAGCGTGAAACAAAACAAAACCCGTGTTTTGTAAATTGTATTAGATGGACTTTGCCACCTTTGTTTATAACACCTCTGAGATAATCGTAATAACATAAAAGTTATTATAATTGCAAATCACACCGAGATACCGTTTTTTGTAAACTACATCAAAATTGACTTATGAATAGTGGAGTTAGCTGGTATCCAAATTTACCTTATTTTCTATAAGGATTTTTTACTAAATATCACTTCTTTCTCCTCATTTTTTCGCTGGACTACCCAGGCATACAGTCCTCTACCCCAACCGGTATGTATTTATTGTTTTTTTATATAAAAATATATTTGATTGAATAGAATATGATTTTTACCCCATTTTTAAGATTGAGTTTACCCCCTCCATGCATTCCCAGCAAATGTTCAGCACGGAACATCACCAGGTACGCTAGCATTTACATATATTTATTTATTTATTAAATAGGAAGCCAACGCTGTGTACAATATTATTGCAAATTAAAGACGTTTTTGATGGAAGACGAAATTGTATACCTTATTTACGGGCGAACATGACATACTTAATATAATTATACAAAAAAATAAAAAGCAAACAGTACAGTTCTAATTTAATACTTACAAACAATAACGAAACAACAAAAACAAAAATATATAAAAATAAAAAATAAACAACAAGCGATAAGGATATAGAATATTTTTTTATGTATATCCAATTTATTGTCAAAAAATTGAAAATCTATCTTCTTCAATGTCGTCAAATGAACGCATATACGCGCTTTACACTATAGTATGTAGTATGGACTTACATTGACTAAGTGAGCGAAGCCACGGGTAACGGCTATATAAACGTATTAATATATTTTGTTGTTATTTTTGAATTTATTGTATAATTTTTGAATTTCTTTTTATTTTTAAAGAAATCAGAATTTTAATAAAATTGTAAAATTAAGAAAATTGTAAAATTATGAAAATCCCTATTAGTTATAATTAGAGATATAGTGTGTTGTTTAAAGAAACTCAATGGCATGTTTTGTCTTTTCAAAGCGTAGTAATGCACTTACTTACTTAACTTCACGCTTTATCCCTAGCGGGGTAGTCAGAGAGAACGGAGCGCCAAACGCTACGGTCCCTGCATACCTCTTTCGCCTCGTTCACAGTCATTAACCTCTTCATGTATGCCCTCCAGGGGGTCCTCATGCTTTTTACGTGACCTTCCTCCAGTATCATTGATACTGTGTTCTCGAAGGTCAACCGAGGTCTCCCCTCACCTCTCTTGCCGCTCACCTTTGCTTCATATATCTTTCTCACCATTCTTTCATCACTCATCCTCTCGACGTGCCCAAACCACCTGAGCACGTTCTTCTTCATTCTTACTATAACATCCTCGCTTATACCTGTCTTTCCAAGTATCTCTTCGTTGCGGATTCGGTCAGCCAAACTGACTCCGCATATTCTCTGAAGAATCGCATCTCTACAGCCTTCACCTTTCTTTCGTTCTTCTTTTGACAAAACCTCGTTTCACTACCGTACAACAGCGTCGGTACCAGCACTGCATTGTGTACAGCCATACGTGCAGGTACGCTGACGTTCCGCCGTCCCATCAATGCAGACAGCGCACCGTTCATCCTGTTACCGGCAGCAATACGCCTTTCCACATCCATATCGTATCTTCCGTCTTTGCTAAACATTATTTTAACAAAGTTGGCGATGCACATAATATAAATACAAGAAATAGGCTTAAACTTACAGCGCCTGTATCTCGATTGCATCGTAGTAGTCCGCAATTCTTTTATGGGACAACGTATATACTTTAACAATAGGATCCCAGAAAACGTCCGAGATTAAAAAATTATGAAAAGAAGTTTGTGTGTTAAAGGTTATTACCTAATTAGTGATTTTATAAATGATAACACACCTTGGGAATGATATGCTCGCTCCAGTCTGTTAGTCAAAGGTATCATTCAATGCCATTAATAAAGAATTGTAAACTATTGATGAATAAAAAAAAAAAAAAAAGTCCCGCTGAGTTTCTTGCGCCGGTTCTTCTCAGGTCTGAGGCATTAAATTTAGTGAACTAGTGGTAAATTATTTGACGTTCAAAAAATGAAGCGTGTAATTTCTTATTTTGAATAAAATTATTTGACTTTGACATTGAGTGATTATTTTTAATCTATATTTAATAAGTTATTAACATTATCTCATAGGAGGGTAGGTCAAAACCTAATGTCGATTCCGTTCGCCTCGATTAAAGTGACGAAACACAATGCCACGTTTTATTTCACGATACGTAATATTTGATGGATATTTAATTTTTCTGGATATGCAGCCTGTTTATAGTCCACCGCATCCTCAGGTATGTATTGTAGTTACACGAATATTCACCAATAAAGGTGAATGTTAATTAAATATTAGTATGATTTTAACAATAAAAACTGACTTCAAATATTACTTACTTACTTAACTTCACGCTTTATCCCTATATGATATGATATATGATGTCCTCCTAGACGTATGCGTCGACGGCGACATAGTGTTGTTATTAGTTAGTTCAACGTTCGTGAGCGAGAAAGTGATTCGCAAAACCGAATTTAGTTTTGAAGATTCGGTCGCAAATAGCACAATAGCGCAATTGAGAACTTCCTCCTTCTTTGAAGTCGGTTAGTTATTTATATAATAATTAATAAGAAACTTATAAATCTTTTTTTTCCCAAAGATGCAGGACATTTACAACATCGCTCATCGACAGGTTGGTATTATCTTACTAATATTATAATGCCAAAGTTTGTTAGGATGGATGTTTGTTACTCTTTCACGCTAAAACTACTGAGCGAATGTAGATGAAACTTTATAATATAGCTTATACATTAGAATAACACGTAGGCTATAATTAATAAATTTTTTGTGTAATTTGGCCTTAGTATCTACTAATGAGTATTATGCGTCGGTTCTTCTCAGTTATGAGCTATGCTATATTAATGAACTGGTGGTAAATAATTGAATATTATTTTTTTATTTTTTTTTTTTATTTCGACTGTGTAGTATGCTGTTGGCCCTATTGGCCTCGACAGCGTCACCGGGTTTTGTGGGGGGCCGAGCTTGAACAGCTCTGACCCTGGCTTGGCCTCCTCGGGAGGAGGACCATCAACTTAGAACTGCAGTGTCACAGGGGTGCCTCCTGCGAGGCCGAACCTCGGCTTGCGAACACTGCTTGTAGCGGGGGACTTTGCTTTCGCTCGGCCCGAGCTTAAGCCTACTGGGTAGGGCGTTTGATGCCCTGTTGGATTTTAGTGGCTTGACCCGGACACACCGAGGCGTGATCGAGCCGTAGAAAAGTAAGGACCTCGTCTCCACCGGCGGGGACGGTGTTTGTGTCGTGTGCGTCTGCGAGTGTGTTGGATCCTACTTGTATGTTGCGGATCGTTCGCGAGAGTAATGGCGTCAGCTTCTTCTGTCGAGGCCTACGGGGCCCCCAGGGACGTTTGCTAATATCGTAGTCGCAGGCTTTTACCACCAGTTGGTTCGGATGAGAAGCAGCACTTTTAAAGTAGCTACTGGACAGTTTTCGACAATGCTCTTTTATCGAGTCGAGCTTTGTGTCTCTATGGATATCGATGTTACGCATGTAGTACAGTGCACCCGTGGCCATGCGTAGAAACTTATTTTGGAGGACTTGGAGCTTATAGAGGTCAGTCTGTGCGAACACAACACTGGCATATGTAAATATAGGCCTGACACACGTAGTGTATAGGCGGATCTTATTTTTAAGGGACATCTTACTTTTGGCGCAGACCAATGGATAGAGTCGACTTTGGACAAACGACGCTTTTTGTCGGACATAAGTTATATGTTCTCTGAAGGAGAGCTGGATGTCTAGGATGACTCCTAGGTATTTGGCTGAAGTAGCCTCGGGTATGGGAATGTCTAACAGTTTGACTGTTGGCATGGTGTCATGTTTACGACGAGGAAAGTACACAGAGGTGCTTTTTTCAGGATTCACTTCTATGCGCCATTTAATGAGCCACTTGCCCAACTGATTTAATGCTACTTGGATGTTATTGGCTATGTTGACAGATGTAAAGCCAGAAGCATAAATTGCGGTGTCATCCGCGAATAGGGCTAGACGCGTTCTCGGCGTCTTGGGAATATCGTACGTGTACAGAGTGTACATAAGTGGGGATAGGATAGATCCTTGAGGGACACCTGCCCTTATGGGGCGCTTGGAAGAGAGGGTACCTTCGACCCTGAAGCGGAAGGAGCGGTTTGATAGATAGTCTCGTAAAATGTGCATGAGTCCATCTGGCACCTTTGCTTGTTGCAGCTTAACAATTAAGCCGTTGTGCCAGACTCTATCAAACGCCTTCGCTATGTCTAAAAAGACTGCCGCTGATGACATATTTTTGGCAGCTTGCAACAAGTGTTCTGTGAGGCGGTGGACTTGATGCACACTAGAATGACGGGCTCGAAAGCCGAACTGTTCCGGCGGGATGATATCATTTGCCTCTACGTAGGCCTTGAAACGCGTAAGGATAATACGCTCGAAAATTTTTCCCACGGTGCTTAAAAGACTGAAAAAAATTAAGCATATAACTTCTTATTTAGAATAAAATTATTTCATTTTTATAATTGTAAACCAATTGTATTATATTTTTGACTGTATTTATTATTAATATTCGTTTACCTCTTATTGCTGCTAATAGCCCGGGCCGCACTATCCCATCCACAGCCCTCCCCAGGTAACAAATTGTATATATTTTTGGTTATTATACCTCAAAAAGTACCTTTTGTTAACTGAAGTTTAAAAGGTTTTTTTCTTTGTTTTTTTGCCACCTCCAGCCGTTCAGCCCCACACAGGTAATGTCGATAATCATTTTTTTAGCTTCACGCCGTATCCCGCATATAGCAGGCTGGATTCTCTCGGAACTAAACGCCGCGCTTTCTCTTGTTATCTGAGCGAGGAAATGAAAACACTAAATATTAATTATTATAAATATTTTATACTTTCATTCCCTGGAGTGGGAATTGAACTCACTACCTGTCGCGTTTACAATCACACGTGCCTCTGCGCCACGACTGGCATATCTTGTCTGTAATTAATTAATAGTAATTAAATTTAATAAGCATTAAAATGATATATAATATTTCTTAATGATTCTTTCTTTTTCATGCAATCGCAGCCAAACTTTATTCCGAGGCACCCGGTAATAACTGACTTCTTATTTAATATCCCGTCCCCTCACAAGGAGCCCATGAGACTCGGGCTCAAATCCTGCTATGTTCAATTTTTTTATATTGTTTGTAGGAACAAATGATAAACAGTTCATTCATGGCACCGTATATAATTTAAATATTCAAAAGTACTACAATTGTAGTTTTTTGTGATATTGAAATTTGAGATATTTATTTCATTTTTCTGTTGTAATTATTATCATTTTTAAATTTTATTATGCTTTGTTATGTTTGCGTAGTTGAATTTCTTTGATAAATTATAGTACCTAAAAGTGAACACTTATTGAATGAGTGACTATTCACTAAGTGCAAGTGACACTAAGTGAGTGAACTACTAAATGCAAATTTCCCATAGGTCCTGATTGGCGAGTTCATCCCCGTGAACTACTATGGCCCTCCCATCCTACCCGAGACGCCGGAGGAGTCTCCTCCAGCCAATATACCTTTACAAGTCAATACACAAGTCCACCAGGTAATGTGGAAATATGATTTTTTTATATACAAACATAAAAATATTTCAATAGTTTTACATGTAGGGAGTGTAGGAGGGCATTAGGGAGTATAGGGGAGAGCATTAAGGGTATTTCTTGATATTTTTAACGAGGTTTTAGATTTTATTTAAAGTTCACGCAAATGAAGTCACGGGATAAAGCTAGTCATTAATGTAATCGTTGATTAGGATTTTTTTTTTAATTGTCACATTTTTTTTAAAATTGTGATGTAATGTTTTATCTGTAAATTTACATTCATTTATACTCATTTATGCATGTTTAGGAAAATGTTGGTGGAACAACGTACTTTTATCCGGCGAACACTGAGCCGTTGAACGCTACGGCAAATCTCAATACATCTGCTATTGGTGAGTTTTAATGATATGACATAGAAAACCAGGGGTAAGCAATCTGCCGCCCGCTTTTTAATTTTATGATGCCGCTAAGTGTCTATTTGTATTAGAGATATTTATGTATAAAGAATATCTTTATTGCACTTAAAACAAAACATGATAGATAAAGGTATAGTAATAATGTTAACAATAGGTGGACTTACTCTAAAAGAGATTTCTTCCAGCCAAATTTGATAGAGAGAGGAGCGCGAACAGTGCTTGTAAACGTTAATGTACATCTTAAAGGGGCCCCTTAAGCCTACATATTGTGTCTAGAGTCGCAGGCACTCTCTAAAGTCCTCTCTCTCTGCCACACAATGAATGCTTGGTGATTCCATGTTGCGCTAATTATTATTATTATTTTTTGTGTTTATAATATAAATATAATTTTAAATAAATAAATAAATATTAAGAATTTTGATTCTGGCCCACCAAAAAAAAAATGCATTATTTGAATAGGTTAGACTACAAAAGGTTGCTCACCCCTGTTACAAATGTATGTAAAAATAAGGAAAGTGTAGAACGGAGTGTCTTAACACTTGGTTCTCTCTGCCTACTCTGCTATATGCGACATTTTTTTTAAATAATATTTTGATTTTTTTTTAATTTTGCATGTTTATAATTTTTGAAAGTTTTAATGTGTTTTAGCTATAAAAATATATATGTATTTCTTTTGGTTTATTTATATGTATTTGTTTCTTTCTTGTTTTTTTTTTTTGGTAAAATGAATAATTTTTGTAGGTCCTGAATGTATGGGTGTGTCTGCATACGGTACTCATATGTATCCTCACATACCATCTACTACTAAAGTGCAGCCCGGTAATTATTTATTTATTTTTTTTATGTTTAATTCATTTTTTTTTATATTTAGACTTCACGCGGAGAGTGGAAAACGAAGTGTCTGGACACTAATGTCTCCCTGATTTCACTTTAAAGCGTGAATGTTCTAGAAATTATGTTTTTTTTATAGTTTCTCATTTTATCCCATAGTAGAGTAGGCAGATAGCGGTAACCGTAGTGTTAATACACTCCGCTCTCTGCTATGAAGTGTTGATTTTCAAGTTCTAGTATTATAGTAAATTGCTATTATTTATAATTTTATTCTTTTTGAAGTATTATTTCGAATTTATGTAATTTTTTCCGATTTTGTATGACTCAGTGTACTTTTCTATTTTAAAGTTTGGGGTTAATTCTTATTTTTTTTATTTGGTATGGGCTTTTTTAAAATGTATGGATATTTATATACAATTAATTTTACCTGGTTTTGTGTACGATGTTATAATGTTTCATGCAAAGAGCAAGAATGGAGTATACAGACAGGTAAGATATGATATTTTAAAATGAATTTAGAGTACTTTTAAGTTTATTTTTAGATAATTAAAACTGATTTCAAATAAAATGCACTAAACAGTAAACTTATTACGAATAGCTCAAAAACTAGTGTACTTATTAGATCTTAAGTAAAATTACATAGTCTATCATATAAAACACAATTATCAAAATTGGTCCACCAGTAAATAGTTATTCGGTAAAAATAAAGTAAGAAGCTCTTTATTCATTTGAAGTCGGTCAAAAAATCTATGTTATAAGCTATATTAAAACGTGAAGGAAAATCTTTGGGTCCCTTTTTATTAAAACTATGCGGATGGAGTATGAACATTGGCATACATATAGTTACATGGAGAAGAAATGCACATATCCAATATTTTTTTATAATAGTGCATTAGAAGTACTTTAAGTTAGTATAACTAGTGTCCCCGTTGACGCGTTAGCAACGCGTTGTCTTTATCAATGTATATGTCACTTTATATAAACATGGATGTCAAACCATGGTAGTTTGTGTAACATTTATTTTATTCATTTAATATATTTTTTATGCATTATCTTAAACGGTTATTATCATTCTGCGCTACTTAGCTATATAAACTATAAGTGTGCCGAGTTTCATGCTCCTCCGTCTGCGATTTTTTGTAAAAAGGAGTACAAAGTTTCTGCTCCACGTATTTATATATAGATTCATATTACCATATATTTGACATACACTTTTGTATAAAGTCACATACACGTTGCTATGACAACGAGTATTTTAGCGAATAAAACTATAAACTTACTTATATATTGAGTATTTATATATTATTTATTACAAACTAAACCCATATTTGGCAGATATATTAATTAATAATCAATTTATGATATCAATAATGTTCGTTAGTATACTATATGTTTTTAAGTTAATTACGCTAAAACACCTAAACAAATTAGTATGAAATTTGGTACATTATAGATTATAGACTAGGATATGATTCAACTCGGTGGAATGATTATATTTAAATTATTTTAATTTTTCCACTCTCCTAAGATAGAATGCGGCGTTGAGTTCCGCCGCAAGTGCAGAATGCAGTGACTTAACACTTAACATTTTGTTCTGACACAATGCAGTATTTGAATAAAAAATATTAGAACGTTTAAAAAAATGTTTAGTTATAATAAGAATAAATAGTAACCAGCTTATAAAAATTTTAACGTAGTTGATAAGACCCAAACGCGTTGGTTCGAGTCCATTTACGTCAATTTTTTATATGTTACTATTTTTCTTTAATTAACGTGTGAATAACAGTTTATAAATATATTATAAGGTAAGTAACTTGTTTACGTCTGTCGTGGCGCAGAGACACAAGCGTGCGACTGTAAATTCGACAGGTTGTGGGTTCGAATCCCACTCCAAATAATATTTAGTATTTTCATTTCCTCGCTTTGTAAAAAGGCAAAGCGCGGCGTTGAGTTCCACCACTGAACACATAATGCCTCAATTCGGCGGAAAGTGGGGAACGGAGTGTCTTAACACGTCGGTTCTCAGATTCCCTCTGCATACCCTGCTATATGCGGGATACAGCGTGAAACTAAAAAAAAGTAACTTATATGTCGACCTTCCTTTAAATATTATTTATTACATTGCTTAAATGCATTGCAATGCACTGCATAAACAGTGCGTGGAAGCGAAATTTTTGTATTTTATCTTAGGCGATCTCGCAATGCGAATTATGTTGTTTATAGAAATATTTTTATTTAATAAAAATTAATTTTGTTAATTATTGCATTTGGCTCAAATAAAAAGTACTCGGTCATAGTAAGGCTAAACCGCATTATAAAATATTCACAGTTTTTCCCCCATAGCCTTTGATTCTCACTCGCGTAATGATCATAAATAAATAAATGAAATAAATAATAACGTCTGTCGTGGCGCAGAAGCACCAGCGTGCGATTTTAAACGCAACAAGTCGTGGGTTCGATTCCCACTCCAGGAAATGGAATTTTTAATTTCCTGGGTTTGGTAACAAGGCAAAACGCGGCGTTGAGTTCCGCCACTCGGCACGCAATGCCTCAATTCGGCGGAAAGAGGGGAACGTAGTGTCCTAACACTAGGTTCTCTCTGCCTACCCTGCTATATGCGGGATACAGCGTGAAGCTATGTATGTATGTACATAAATAAATAAGGCTTTACTATTATAGTTATTTGCTGTACATACTATATAAATATGTGCCTCAAACTTAATGCTAATATTTATTTCTAAAGAGTAATTTATATTATTTCATCAGCTAACGGTTGTTATTCTAATGTCACTTCTCTTCCGACAAAGGCCTCCTCTAAAGCTTTCCATTTTTGTCTATCTCTTGCTGCACGGCTCCATATTGGTCCCGCTATTTCCTTGAATCGGTGTTGAGTTCCGCCACTCAGCACGCAATGCCTCAAATTAGGACGGAAAGTTAAGACAGTGTGTTTTGACATTAGGTTCTCTCGCAGGATAAAGTTGACTATGCATGTAAGAATATGTTATTTAATTGGTAAACAGAACAAATGTAACATGTAATGTAAAATGTAGTGGGGAACGGAATTGTGGAAAGAGAACGGAGGGTCTTAACACGTCGGTGCTCAGGTTCCCTCTGCCTACACTACTATGTGCGGGATATAGCGTGAAGCTAAAAAAATATGATGTAGTTTTGTAATGCAGTGATTGCTATGAAAAGTAAATGGGCCCCCAATTTTTGTATCAATATAAGAAATGCTAAGTAACATAGGTTAGATTACCTAAGACTCTCTAATATATTAAATTATAGTTCAGGCAATGTGAATTTTTATTGTAAGACAATAGGTATACGTTTGATAATATAATAAACCAGCAAAAGCGAAAATTATTATATTTTTAGCGTGAACGTTAATGTACTCGTATAAGAATCTATAAGATACTACTTACATGTTTTTTTACTTAAATGTTTTTTTAATTTATTAAGTGATATTTCTTTAAGTACTTTCGGTGTTTTATTATATATATAAATGTTGCACATATATAAGTTGATGTTTATTAGTTAATACAAAGATATAACAGAGGACGGAGTGTTTTGACACTCTGCCTATCCTGCAGTGCCAGTATCTGCTTATCCTAAAGTATATAAAATTAAAAAAAAAATCATACAAACAGGCATGACGTTAAAGAAATATATACAACAATGTAATCAATAATAAAACACTATTCTATAAAGAGTTGGAAACTTTATAAAGAATATGAATAGTTAAAAAGTGAAACTTGTAAAATTTGTCCTTCGGTGCTTTCCAGTTAGGTTGCTAATGGCGACGATGTGTACATAATGTTGGCGGGAATTTATTATTATTTGCCGTGTATTGGTAGGGAAATTGCTTAAATTGCGATCAATTCGCTGTTGATCTTTTAACCTTTGATATTTAGAAAGTTTTTGTACTAAAAGAGCACCACAATAAAACTCCTTTAGTTCCCAATATGTTTATATAGTACTAGACATACATACCGTGGCGCAGAGGCAAAAGCGTGCGACTGTAAACGCAACAGGTTGTGGGTTCGATTCCCTCTCCAGGAAATGAAAAAGATTAGTATTTTCATTTCCTGGGTTTGGTAACAAGATGAAGCGCGGCGTTGAGTTCTGCCAAAAAGCACGTAATGCCTCGATTCGGCGGAAAGTGGGGAACAGAGTGTCTTAAAACTAGGTTCTCAGGTTCCTTCTGCCTACCCTGCTATACGAGTATGCGGAAGCTAAAAAAAAACTATAATATATGTTTTGTGGTACTAACTACTACTACTTCCATAGGAACACGTTTTATTATATGCCAAAATTGCCAAAACTTTTAGGTCATATGAATCACCGCGTTATTTCATAGAAATATGTTTTATTATGCCAAAAGTATCAAAAATTTTGGGCCATATGAATCAGAAAGTGATGAAATCTTGAAACACTCGGCCTGTTTTGACAAAGTGATTGGGTAAATAAAACTATTTTGACTTGCATTTTTTTTAATTTATGAAAAGCTAGATATTTTTCAACCCAATTATGTCATATACTCTTTAAAACGAACTTTTTTTTTTTCTATTCCTTTACTGTCAACTATTGAAATAGGTAGTTAGTATACTGACATAGATTCAGAAGTGCCTTATTACATATAAGGCTTAACATATAAGGCATTAGGCTTATTTTTTTTCTGGAAAGCATATACTGTTTAGATGTGTAGAGAGAACCTACACACGACACTCCGTGCCCATTGCACTAGCTATCATATGAAAAACGAATTATCAGAATTGTTTCACCCAGTGCTTATGCGGTAACACATAAAAAAAGGTCGAAATGGCACCCTTCTTTTTTTCAAATCGGTTAACAAATGCAATGTATGCAGCTACACAAGTTTCCTCAACTAGCTGTCGTTAGAATTACAGTCTTGAATTAATAATGAACTGGTAACTACTTAAAAACGTCGACTTGTTAACTTTGAACATTGTTTCTTGAACACTCTATGGGGAAAGGAAGTCCGCGATCGTCAGCCGGTATAAAATGTTGCTGCTACTGTATTTATTTATCAGGTTTATGAGTTTTTTGTAATATTTTTAAATGTAACAAGGTTATAGTAACAAGGTATTAACGTGCGACTGTAAACGCGACAGGTTGTGGGTTCGATTCTCAATCCAGGAAATGAAAATATTACATAATATTTAATATTTTAATTTCCTCGCTCTGGTAACAAGGCAAAGCACGGCGTTGAGTTCCGCCACTCTGCACGCAATGTCTCGATTCGTTGGAAAGTAAAGAACGGAAATGTTAATAGAATGGAATGTCTTATCACTAGGTTCTCAGGTGCCCTCTGTCTATTGCGGGATACAGCGTGAAGCCTTAAAAGTTGAATTTATTGTTTTAACCGATTTTAAAAAAAGAAGGAATTTCTCAAGCCCACTGTATTTTTTATGTGTGTTACCGCATAAGTTTTTACTGGGTGACTTTTACATAATAGCTAGTGCCTCTGACGTGTTCCCGTTTAAATTTAGTTGAGATCGGAAGAGTAATTTTAAAATTATTCGTAAATATTATACTTTTTAGTGCGTTTTATTTGTATTTTAATAATATGTTGAGAACGGAATCTTGATGCTAGCTCTTCGTGGTCACACTGCTTTACATGGTGTATGTGTCCACTCAATTTTTGAAAATTACATGATTTTCTAATTCTAATTTTGTTGTTGACGTTGCTAAATTATTATGCAAAGAAATCAAAAATCAAAATCAAAATATTCTTTATTCAAGTAGGCTATTACAAGCACTTTCGAATCGTCAATTTACAAAGATGTCAGTCGTGTCAGTCCTAACGGAAGCTACCACCGCGAAAGCGAATATAAATTATTCTATACCAGAATTTTTACATATCGTAATAATATTTTAACAAATGACAATTATAATTTGTAATAACGGATAATTATAATCTGCTAAATATGGGTTGATACTCTAAAGTTATACTTATACTTCTACTAATATTATTAAAATGAAAGATAGCGAGGATGTTTGTTACTTCGTCACGCTAAAACTACTGAACTAATCTAGATGAAACTTTACAATAATATAGCTTATACATAGGAATAACATATAGATTATAGTTTATATCATTTTATATAATTTAATCATAATTTATTGATATTAATGTTATTCCATTTTGTCGGTAAGGATTGGCATCCACGTTCTATATGCCGGAAACCATCAGGGAAGAAATTTACAACAAGAACGAAGAAATATTCGTCCGCCCGGATATGAAGTACTACCAGGGTAAGTGGTCTTATATATTTGATAATTTAAAGTATCGATCATGAAAGAATTTTTTTTAGAAAACGTATGAAAATTTGAACGCAGCGGGACTCGAACCCGCGCCGCTTTGAATCCGTCAGTGAAATTTTTATATGTTTTCTAAAAATGTGTTCTATTATTGTTTTTTCATCACGTTTAATATTTTTTTCGTAAATATATTCGATGTTACAGACGTACTTTTTTACTGTTTTATTATAGTACTAGCGACCCGCCCCGGCTACGCACGAGTGGACATTTATTTTTTAAGCTCTCTGAAAAAAAAATTTTGCTTTTTAATAAGTGCATTAATTCAGTAAATTTACTCGATTTGGCCGCGTCCGCTGCGTAGAGAGCCGGCAACCTGCTTCATAGATGTGCACCCCCCCTCCCCTGCGGTTTCGCCGTGCGACACACATCGGCCGGCGGCCATCATTCATTTTAATACCATATACGATTTTAAATTCGTAATATCTTTTAAATGGATTGTCCGATGAAAATAAAATAAAAAGTAATTTATAGCTATTGAAACAATCTTGCTCAATAAATAGCTTATTTGGATGAGGATTCATATTTGACGATAATATGATCAATAAACATAGGCTAATATTTTTAATTACTTTTATTCTATGGAAAAGTGGTTATAATGGCTAAAATATAAATGTTTGGTTTATACTATCCCGGACTTTTTTGTAGGCATTATTGAGTTCTACAACTTTTCAATAGAAGTCAACCATACATCTCTAACCATTTAGGCAGCGTTCGCGAGTATCGTTAAAGTACGGCAGTTTTTTCGTCGACTCACTCCTCGTACTTACTTACTCGTCGATTTTCACTACCACGAAAAATCCTATCTATTTTCGGAATTATTATTCGGAATAATCGAAATAATTATTCGGAAGAATCCCTCTAAGTAATGGTAAAAGAAATTTTGAAATCGGTCCAGTAGTTTTTGAACCTATTCAATACAAAGGTTTCCTCTTTATAATATTAGTATAGATATACATAATTATAGTCTGCTTAGACAACATAGCAATGGTTTCAAACAAAAAACAAATGAATAATATAAATATGCGAGGCTTTTGTTTTTTATAACGCCTGTCGTGGCGCAGAGGCACAAGCGTGCGACTGCAAACGGTTGTGGGTTCGAGTCACACTCCAAGAAATGGAATTTTTCATTAACTGGGTTTGGTAACAAGGCAAAGCGCAGTGTTGAGTTCCGCCGCTCAACACGCAATGCCTCAATTCGGCGGAAAGTGGGGAACGAAGTGAACACTAGGTTTCCTCTGCCTACCCTGATATATGCGGGAGACAGCGTGAAGCTATGTACGTATGTATGCTTTTTCTATAGGACAGTAATCACAGAGAATATTGTGTCAAGAATCTTCGTTTTCAAATTTCATTGGATCATTGGACATTGCGAGTACGCAATGTCCAATGATCTTGGATGATTGAGTTCCACCGCCAGTCAGTAGACTGGCGGACTGGAACTCAATGCCGCTATTCTTAGGAGAACGGTGTTTTTAATTATTTGAATATAATCTGGTGTTGAGTACAATATTTATTTTATTATTATATAGTATTTTCATTTTTGGCAAAGCGCGGCGTTGAGTTCCGCCACTCAACACACAATGCCTCAGTTCGGCGGAAAGTGGGGAACGCAATTGTTGAAAGAGAATGGAGTGTCTTAACACCAGGTTCTACTATACTATACGTCTTAGATAAAACTAACGATTATCATTACCACTTTGGTTCCGAGTTCGGCTTCGAAACATTTTAATGAGAGGTATTTTTTATTTTTTTTTATTATGTAATGCAGAGAATCCCTCTGACATAATCAGAGACTGTTAACATTTTTGTAACATTCAATCTTTTAATTAAAACTTATACTTGAGAGTTTTGTTTTTAACTTAGCAATAAAATATCATTTAATTAAAAACAATTAAATAATTACTCAGTTTAAAATTCCAAAGTGATTTAACTCATGCTTACAAATAATAAAAATACACTAAAAATACCAAATATAATTTACAACAAGTTTAAAGACTGATTCAAAATCTTGACTTCAATAAACGAGAGGTATTGGGCATATAGTACTTTCGTCTATGTGAATTTATTACTTTCATTTTAAAATTAAATCATGATTAAATAAAATATAGGAAGAGACATCTCTTACGTCACAACTTCTTACACTGCCTCCGACACTGACTTCGCTCCTATAAAATTACCCACGTTTCGTCCCTTGTATGAAGGTTAATAGTGCAAATGCATTCTAGCTAGTCATTAGCAAGGTAGCGTTTCGTATGCATATATGCATATGTTAGAATTCAATTAGTTGGTGCGCCTCAGAGGAAATCTCGGAAGGATGCAACGTAAATAGGTTGTCCTTGGCAACTACTTGTGGGACCGTTTGACATTTATTAAGTGTTAGTATGAGGAAATAGATTATATAACATGTAAAGAGAAGTTGTTGTAAGAAGTGCTAAACGCCTGTCGTGGCGCAGAGGCACAAACGTGAGACTGTGAACGCGAAAAGTTGTGGGTTCGATTCTCTCTCCAGGAAATGTAAAATTTAGTATTTTCATTTCTTGGGTTTGGTAACAAGGCAAAGCGCGGCGTTGAGTTCCGCCACTCAACATGCATCAATTCGGCGGAAAGAGGGGAACGGAATTGTTGAAAGAGATTAGAGTGTATTAACACTAGATTCTTGGGTTCCCTCTGCCTTCCCTGCTAATGCGGGATACAGTGTGAAGTAAAAAATAAAAGAATTGCGAGAGAATAATTAATATGTTAAAAAAAAAACAAATACACTTACAAGTTAAATTATTATGAATAACTCGCAACTACTCGTCGGATTTGACCTCAATTTAAATGAGACACTAGAAGTACCAGCTATCATTTAAGAAAAGTATCACTAAAATTGTTTCACTTAGTAAAAAGTTAAGTGGTAAACACAAATAATAAAAACATAGTTGCATTGAGAACCTCCTTTATTAAAATTGGTTAATAATACAGTTCAATTTTTATCTTCATAGATATGTTATATATAATATATCTTAGAAATATCACATAATCATTTATTAATATGTGAAGGAAAAACTTTCAATTTTGAGTCGAAATTTTTGTTCATAGTAAAGAAATGTATAAAAACAATATTATTTATAATAATATATTAAAAATACATTGCATTAATGAGTATTACTCAGACTGCCATATTTGACATATACCATTATATAAAGTGACATATCCGTTGCCAAGGCAACGCATTATTTACGCTTTTCTCTAGTTATTAATTAAGCTCTGAGCACTTGAATCATATTATGAAGTTATCCTCATACATATGTAAGGACGTGACAACCGTCACGGCAGATTCCAGCTCTTAATGTAATCATGCACGTGTCATGTCGCCGTGACGCGTGGCGCGTGACAGCCTCATCTCGTTAAATCAAGTAATTGCTTTATAATGTGCAGTGGAATTTAATTATGAGGAATGCGGTTATATCGGGAATTGATTTATATGTTCTAATTTTTTTTATTAAAAAATGAAAATAAATGAAAATATTAAATAATATTTAGTATCTTCATGGTATTTTCATTTCTGGTAACATAGCAAAGTGCGGCGTTGTACTCCGCCACTCATCACACAATGCCTCAATTCGGCGGAATGATAAGAGAACGGAGTGTCTTAGCACTTAGTTCTCTGGTTCTCTCTGCCAACCCTGCTATGTGCGGGATTCAGCGTTTTTTCGTATTTCAAGTTAAAAAAAAAACCTAATTGTGATTCGTCGTGACAAATGTTTTAGTTTAACGCGGTTTTTCACAAAGCATGTGAAAGGGAACTTAGTGTTAAGATACTCCATTCTTCATAGATATTGACAGAGATATTATGTGCTAAGTGGCGAAACTTAACGCTACGCTTTGTCTTACGGGAGTGGAGAAATGGAAATGATTTAAATATTATCTTTTCCAAACGTGGGATTGAAGCCATAAATTAATACGTTTACATTCAGACGTATCTCATCTTATGTATTAGTTTTTTTTAAATGTTATTTATCTATTTCATACACTGCTATATAGATTGTTACATGTTACATATAAGAGGGTTCTTACTTGTTACACTACAATATCATATTAGACATTTTTCAATTTTTTTTATTTTTTATATATTCTTTTTTAAATAATTAAATTGATTTTTTTTTTAATATAATTTTTTGGACAACAACTATTTTGTAAACAATTTATTAATTTATTGATGTTAAATCATGAATCCAAACCCGTACATTCTATTTAAGAAGCAACCACTAAGGTCACGTCATTTCTATTAATATGAATCGATACAGTTACATAATCCATTATTTTGATTTACAATAAATTATTTATATATTTTTTCTTTTTAATGATCTCTTTACTCTTGGATTAGATCTCCCCGAGACCGTGGATATATATGGGGAACTAACACCTCTGGAGCCGGGTGGTCCCCACGCGCTCGCGACCTCGTACAGAGTGACTCACCGCACGACGGGGGAGTACTTCTCGATGCGTCGCCTTCACGGCGTGAGTGTAGCCTCTTCTACCAACAGGAGGATGGACGTGTGGAAGAACCTCGACCACCCCAATATAGTCCGCCTCCACAGGCTGTTCACGACCAAGGAGTTTGGGGATCATTGTGAGTGGATTTTGAATTCTTTTTTAGGTAGTTAGAATTCTTTTTTGTAGTTAGTTAGGTTAGGACATTTTTCTGTTTTTCTTTGAAAACAGAACACTTAGATTTTCTCTGTTGTCTTTTTTTAGGAAAGATTTTGTGGGAGAGTGTAGGGTAGGTTAAAGTTTTTGTATAATTGAGGGTAGTTACAGAATTTTTTGTATTAAGTTGTTTATTCACTATTTTTTGCTTAAAATTGGAATATTACTTGTTGAATGAAGGAAGTTATCAATATATATTGTTTTATTACAGCGATAAAATGAAAAGAATTTAAATATAATCATTCAGTTAAAAAAGATAAGTGGGGAACGGAGTGTCTCAACACTAAGTTCCCACTGCCTACCCTGTTATATGCGAGATATAGCGTGAAGCCATGTATGTATGTAGTTAAAAAAAGGTACAACACGACTAATCGTGCAGTCAGACGTTACAATAGATTTATATTAAATGTAAATTATAATTACAAATTTAGTTGTTATGTTTTAATTTCAAACAATGCAAACTATTGGAAATATGTCGAGAGGAAGGACATAGTAATAAAAACATCTATATCATCCTCACTATAAAGCATTTGCTAGTTGTCTTTGACGTAAACTTGATTTTCCACCGGAAATAGAAAACGCCGCAGCGATGAAAATGTCAAAGCAAATTGTACATTTCCTGTCTTATTTATTTAATGAAGAGCTGGCAGTTTATTAAGTACTGTTGACGTTATAATGACTTTTAGTGTAATTTAGTTACGTTTATAAATATTTTGAAGAGAAATGTCTTTTAAGTGATTTGGAATTTAATGTAATGAAAATGGTTACGGTAAAGAAGTATATACATTTATTAAATTATTTTTGTTTCTGTCGTGTGTATTGTATAAACTTTTTTTGATTTATGATGTATAATATTAAAAATTCTATTGTAGAATATTTTTACGATTTTTTCATTTATTTTAATCTAGGAATCAGCTCATATGAGGTTAATCAGTTCAAACCAAAATAATAGGGATGGGCAAATAAATCGATATATGCCATATCGATATTTTTTAGACAATATTGGTATTTGTATGCATGTAGTCAAAAATATTTATATTTTACTGTAAGGCACACCTTACTGAAAAATGAGATTACTGAAAAAAAGCAAAAAAATTATAAAAAAGTTTAGGTTAGGTCTCGGTTCTGATGCTATCTGAATTGACCTTGTGTATTAAAAATATAGAAATATCTAATATCGATATATCGACGATATATATCGATTAATCTACTGCCTATCCCTTTTATACATATCATGGTAGTCATAGTTTATCCCCATCCCCAGCCCTGGTACTAATATACGACTACCACCCCGCATCCATTACCGTGATGAGCAAGTACCTGTGCGGAGCACCCCCCGGCAGCGGCCAAGACGCCAACGGGGCGTTCCACGACCCCTTCTCCTCGGACCCGGACGCGCCCCGACCTTATACACACACGGTAAGTTTTTTATGGTAAATGTGGTCAACAATAAAATTGATTGATAACGCCTGCCGTGGCGCAGAGGCACAAACAAAGCGCGGCGTTGAGTTCCGCCACTCAACACGCAATGCCTCAATTTGGCGGAAAGTGAGGAACGGAATTGTTGTAAGAGAACGGAGTGTCTTAACACTAGGTTCTCAGGATCCCTCTGCCTACCCTGCTATATGCGGGAAACAGCGTGAAGTTAAAAAAAAGATAAACTTGATATTAAGCTAGTCAATCTATTAATATATGTATGAAGGTGTCCAGTTCGGATGATATTATAATATTTTCAAGTATGCTAGATTTTTTTTAAATATTTTAGATAGGTTTTTAGTAATTTTGTTGATATATTTTCAGCTTATGTTTATTAGTGGCTTTTTAAACTTAACCTACCTATGTGGGGTCTCTTTTGATCAGTGAGAGATGTGGGGTCGCTTTTGATCAGTAATCAATTGATTATTCTGAACATGTATGCAAGAATGCGTACATACCTATGATAATTATTATTTTAAAACCAGTACGAGGTTTTTTTTAATTTTAAAGTTTAAATATCAGCAAATGTAAAGTATATTTAATTTGAACTCAAATTCTAACTAAACTTTTGCAAATACTTTTCAATACCGACTCGGAAGACAGTTCTTCTGAGAAGTGCCTCAACAAGTCCACAGTTGCTCTTTTCAAACATAAGTTACATTTTTATATTTAATTCATTTTAAAATTTACATAAAGAACTATACTTTATTACTATACTTTATACTATACCTATATCTTTGTTGATTCTGTTTTTTTTTTAAATAGGTACTAAAAATTAAGGCCTGTCGTGGCGCAGAAGCACAAGTGTGCGACTGTAAACGCGACAGGGTGTGGGTTCGATACAGACCACAATAAATGAAAATATTAAATAGTATTTAGTATTTTAGTTTTCTCGCTCTGATAACAAGGCAAAACGCGACGTTGAGTTTCGCCACTCACTGCCAATGCCTAATTCGGTGGAAAGTGGGGAACGGAAATGTTAAAAGAGAACGGAGTGTCTTAATATTAGGTTATCTAGTTTCCTCTGCCTACCTGTTATGTGCGGGATACAGCGTGAAGTTAAATATATACTAAATATACATATATGGGGATAACAGAAGAACGCAATGTTACGGGCGGTGGCGTGTGGTGCCCTCCTGCCGGAGGCGGTCCTATGGTCGATGCTCGTGCAGCTCACGGCGGCGCTCAGGGGGATACACGCGAGCGGAATGGCTTGCCGGTCAGTCTGATAGCTAAATATTTATAGTTATGTGTGATTTGCATGTTATGGATGCGAAGAAAATTTGTTTTTTTTTTAAGTTATGATGTATCAAGGTTTTGAAAAATGATGGTTATATAAATTGTGATTTGAATTATTTACTTACATTCTTAAAAGTTTTGATGTAGGAAAATTTAAATGAATTGAGTAGCTTAATACAAATTACTTAGTGTTTCAACAAAATATTTCTATTAGTTTTTATTTTTAATATTTTCTTAAAGTTAATCCACACACTTAGATAACTTTGATTATTTGAAAATGTCTCACTTAACACTTATTATGGCAGTATTCTACTTTAAGACTTTGAAACTCCGCTATTTTTGTAAATTAAAAAAAAGGCTCAAATACGAAAGAAAAAAGAAATTTCCATTATGTTTGTGTCTTTTTTGCAATAAAAAAATAGTTGGAATTAAAATTTTAAGTTGATTGTAGTTAGGTCGGTTATTGCAAACATAGAATATGTGTTCCATTTGATAAGGATCGGTTTCAATAGATTTTCAGTTTTCACGACCACGATATTTGAAAAAGTTGTTTTTGGGAAAAACGCTTTTGAATTTTTTTCAAGTGAAAAATCGTAGAAAACAAAAAAATTTTTTTTTTCAAAAGTTGTAAAATAGAATACTGCTTTAAAAGTAAATTAAACTAAATTAAAATCTTGATACGAATTCAAATTTAGCCTATCTATTCTTTTAAACGCCTGTCGTGGCGCAGAGGCACAACGCCTGTAAACACAAGTTCTGGGTTCGATTCCCACTCCAGGAAATGACATTTTTCTTTTCTTGGGTTGGGTAACTAGGCAAAGCGCGGCGTTGAGTTCCGCCACTCAGCACGCAATGCCTCAATTGGGCGGAAAGTGGGGAACGGAGTTTCTTAATACTAGGTTCTCTCTATATGAATTTAAACTCTCATGGTCACATACATAAGAATAAGTTTGTTCGACGGGATATTTACCATGTATTGTTTTTATTTTGAACTCCCGATATTTCGATGCTGTTGCAAGCACCATGATCACGGGTAAACTGGAGATACTGCGAAGCCGACGGTAGTTAAGAGCAGACATATCGGTCTACCCTCTTTCGCACTCTTTTATTACGTGTCGTCGTACCACTATTAATGTTCGCATTCTCACCGTAAACTCGATCGCGACAAACTATGCTCACTGTATCCACTCGCGTATTTTTATTGGTCACTGGTTTGTTGTTTTTACATAGGCGAACCACTGGATGCCATATACTTGACAGTTGAAACCCATCTTCACGGTTGAAGTTCTTGACTTTTTTAATTTCAATTGCTTCCCTGACTAATCGTGGTATGTAGTGGCGTTCTGTCGAAAGTATTTGCGGGTTATGTAACTCAATCCAGTGGTTTGTCCCGGACTCCAAAAGATGTTTCGCGATAGCTGATTTTTGTAGATCATTGTTTTTAACAGCTCGTATGTGCTCCTTAAGGCGGCATGCAATCGTCCGTTTGGTTTGCCCTATGTAGGAGCTCCCACAGCTGCAATCAACTTTATAAACGCCTGGTTTTTCCAATGGAAAGCTGTCTTTAGGGGACCGTAAATACTGTGACAGCTTTTTGAAAATAAAAACAATACATGGTAAATATCCCGTCGAACAAACTTATTCTTAGGTTCTCTCTGCCTACCCTATATGCGGGATACAGCGTGAAGCTATGTATGTATATATGTAAAATTTTATAATAATATTTAGGACCCTGGACCCAAGTAAGGTGATAATGAACGGTTGTCGCATCCGCATCTCGTGGTGTGGCATCGCTGACGCTATGAACGAGAACGATGATGTCGCAAGGGTATGTTGTTACGAAAAACTACAAAACCTATTATGACTTCATATAGTTTTTGATAGTTAGGACATTTCACACCTTCAAAATTATATGGACCAAAAATCATGATTTTGATTTTTTCCCACGAGAAGATTTACAACAACGATCTTTACCGACTGATTAAAACAACAATGTACATTAAAATATAATTTAAAAAAAAGAACTTTTTTTTTAGAAAAACTTAAATGTACAAAAAAAATTATATTTTTTAAATAGGTTACTATAATTCTAAAGGTGCGATTTGAATTTTAGGAGATTTTTGTTTTTTTATATTTTGTGTGTTAGATTGCATCTATGTTTTTTTTTTGTTTTCTGTAATTAAAAATCGTAAATAGATATTTAATATGTAAGTAAAATATAACAAATTTCGAAGATATGCTCCATTTCGCGCACTTATGATTAATTTTTTATTAAGAATATAAAAGAAAATATTAATGGAGCTGTATACTTAAAATTATTGATTATAATTTGATCTATTACAAGAATTTGTTGTGAATCTGTTTACAGTTAAAATGATTCTTATACTATATAACTAAAAACCTTTTTCTAATATTCGGTATATTGTAACTACTTTTTTTATCATTTATATAAAGTTGAAGATCCAAAATAAAAAGATATACTTAATAACCTCATGTAAGACTAAAATCAAATATTACTTTACAATATGACCAACAAATATACATATTTATTATAAAAAACATAAAAAAAATCGAAATATTTTTATAAAATTTAGTTCTACCGTAACATTTCTCATATTTCGGTCCATTAACAGTCCACTAAGGTCCGATAAACATAAAGCTCATCCGTTTAGGCTCAGCAAGACGACTTGAGCTCTCTCGGTCGTCTCGCGCTCGCTCTGGCCTGCCGCAGCATCCACTGCGACAACCTGCCCGCCTGTCTAGATCTCATTACAAGGACATATTCTACGGACTTCAAGAATTTAGTGTTGTAAGTAAAGTGTCAATACCTCCTAACGGACATTTTTAATATATTCACTTTTTTATACGTCTGTCGTGGCGCAGAGGCACAAGCGTGCGACTGTAAATGCGACAGGTTGTAGGTTCGATTCTCACTCCAGGAAATTCATTTTTTCATTTCTTGGGTTTGGTAATAAGGCAAAGCACTTTGAGTTCCGCCACTCAGCACGCAATGTCTCAATTCGGAGGAAAGTGGGGAACGGAGTGTCTTAAAACTAGGTTCTACCTACTCTGCTATATGCGGAATACAGCGTGAAGCTATGTATGTATGTATGCACCTTTTTATTTTTATCGCCTTCAATTTTCTGTTTTATTTTTATAAAAAAAAAGTACATGTTTAATTTTTTAAACGTCAATAATATATTACTAGTTCACTAAAGCAAACACAAGCACAAGCAACCTCAGACCAGACTTTCAATTTTTTTTTAATGAAATTTTTTTATGTATATACGATAGATACATAACGGTTTCAATTCAAGAATACAATAAACCAAAATTACACTTTTTACAGTAATATATTCGTAAGTAATAAAAATATATCGCTTGAATTCATTTTAAAAGAAACTGTTGCGTTACTACAATGCGTGATTTTTTTTTCTAATATAAAAATATAAGTCATTTTGATAGTTTAAAGATAAGAAACGAAACGAAAAGCATTTTAAAAAAATATATAAAAATTTAAATACAGCAAAAATAAGTTGAAACAAGCGTATAAGAATTTGACATAGTGAGATGACAACGTATGGCTTAGCGGTCAGAGAGTTAGTATGGTGAAAAAGAAGCGCCAGTTCGAGTACCGTTCAAAAAAATTCTTTACGTTTTCTAATTTTTTTTTATTTATGGTTTTTTAATAGAAATTTATTAAGATTTTAGTTCGTAAAAATATGTCTCATGACAGGTATCTTGTGTCTCCAACGAATACGCGTCGCTCCATCAGTGATCTCATGCCGATGATTGGAGCGCGTTTTTATACACAGGTAATTATATTATTATTAAAATTGAAATATATTATAAAATGAACTAAATGGTAAAATTATTGTTAACTAATTTTGACATCTGAAGCACCAGCTATCACATGTATTTATTTATTTATTGATCCTCCAACGTTTGTATCATCAGTATATACAGCATATTCAGTACAAAGGACTTAATTTAGGTGTAACAAACACTTATAGGCAGGTACATCATGCTTAGTTAAAAAAAAAAATTCCTTAGTGCGAATAATATAGTAATAAGAATCATATAAAAAGATTATCATCAAAATTGCTTCACCCTGTAAAAACTTATGTGGTAACACACAAAAAAACACTAGGTTTTCAGGTTCCCTTTGTCTATCCTGCTGTGTGCGGGATACAGCGTGAAGCTATAGCAGAACAAATAATTTTATTAAAATTTATACATTTATGATTATTATTATTATATTATATTCTTTATTGTACTTAAAATATATGAGAAAAAGTAAATACATTTTTTAGTTTACAAAGGTGGACTTATCCCTGAAAGAGATCTCTTCCAGTCAACCTGTGGAAGTGGATGAGTAAGTTACAGGCGGGGTTAAAGAATAAAACAAGAAAAAAAGCAAACAATGATATGAAAGTGTAAAAGTATTTCATTTCCCAGTTAATTATTTAACATTTTCAGTTTCAGTATTTAATGAAATAGAACAGGTAATTTGCTCTATATGAAAAGGCATATATATGTCATTCATACCAAATAATATTGGAAACGAAGTGTCTAAACACTCAGTTGTACCTCGTTTGATGGTCCTTATCAGGTTGAAGCTCTGCAGCGTCGTGCGGATGCGTTTGAAGAACAACTATCTAGGGAGATTGACAATGGCCGACTTCTCCGCATCCTGGTGAAGCTGGGTGTGGTTAACGAGAGACCTGAGTATGTGTTCTTTTTCTATGGCGAGATAGTCTATTTCTTAGTCTTTTTGTGAAGAACGGAGTGTCTTAACACTAGGTTCCCTCTGTCTCCCCTTTTTTTTTGTACGTGAGGAAAAAATCTCTTACGGATACCCGCCCGATCGGGGAGTCAGGACGGGTTATGTGGGACTCCTAACCGGCTGTAAAGGGGCCGTCCGTATAGATAGCCACTAAAACCTCACGGTGCTCCTCCTCTATCGCCACTAGCTGAGGCCCACGGGAACTCCCGAATCTTCCGTGAAACCTCGGCGGCGGGAGCCAGCTAGGCACGTCGCGGAGTCTAGGATGGTGGGCACCCTCGACGGCCTGCTCCGAGTAGCGCGCAGGAGCGACCTACGCGCGCCTACTCGGGTCAGGTTGATAGGCGGTCAGCTTCCCCGAGCATGACCGCCCTCTGACCACCTCTGCCTACCCTGCTATATGCGGGATATAGCGTGAAGCTATGTATGTATGTAGTCTTTTTTGTTTTAACCAGGGGTGAGCAACCCGCGACCTCCTTTGTAATTTTATGCGGGACACCTAAATTATTATTTATTTTATTATAAATACACATTCTCCTGATGTATTAAATTTCAGCATTTTAGTGTTTTCGGTTTTGTTTGTTATATGAATACGGTTTTAAATACTATCTAAATGTGTGGTCTGTAAGAAATAGTGAAATTTTAGATAGGCCCGTTTCTAAAAGGTTGCTCATCTCTGGTCTATTTGGTTGTAATTAGACAAAACAAACAAATAATAATATAATAGAAATCTAATGAATTGTCATTTTGAAATTATTTGGAGGTTATAGATACGAGCTATACTAAAATTAAATTAAGGATATATCTCAATTGATTAGAACTTGTTGTGGTCTAGTTTTGTGCGTATTTCAATTTGCTAAGTGGAATTGGAGAACAGAGTGTCTTAACACTAGGTTCTCTCTGCCTACTTCACTATTTAGGTATAAGCATAAAGCTGTAGACACTTAATGCGGTTTTATTGCCTTTAATAAATGAAAAAAATATTTAATTTATTTTCATTTCCCCGAATATTTGATAAGACATAACGCGGAGTTGAGTTTCGCCACTTACGTAATATTTCAAATTTGGATCGCAATTTAAAACGAGTGTCTTAACACAAGGTCCTTGACTATCCTGCTATGCAGGATAAAGCGTGAAGCCGGTTTTTTTTTCTCCCAAAAATATTACATGTTTTGATATTTCTAGGATGAACTTGGATCCAACTTGGTCTGAAACAGGGGATAGATATATGTTGAAATTATTCAGGGATTATATCTTCCATTCTGTAACCAATGATGGCAGGCCATGGATTGATCAGGCTCACGTTACAAATGCTTTGAACAACTTAGACAGTGGATCCCCTACTAAGGTAGGTTATTACTCCCTAATTATTAAGTTTATTTTTCAGGTCGCCTTTATAATGATTAATATTTATTTTCAGGCTTTTTTATGTGTATTTTTATAGTAAAACTGTATATATTTGTCATTGCATGACGTTAAAATTGTAATTGATATCTTTGAGTGAGATATATATATATATATAAATAATGTATCATTTTTGCTATAAACATATGTATATATAATATATAGAATAATTTTAGTCATAGTTTCTAGTTTAGTTATTTAGGTATAGGTAACTGAGTGTGTTATGGGGCAAGTTGTTATTTAGGATGTTACTAACAATGGCCGGCCATTGTGAATAATTATTTTTATTTTATTAAATGCATGTGAATATTAGTGCTGTTTTAACTAGTTAGGTTAGTTATCTTTTATTAGTAATAAGTAAAAGTAAGTATACGAGTATACTTTAGTGTAGTTTTACGTAATATAGGCTAGTTTAAGTTTTTAGTAGTATAATATTATTTCTATACATACATGCTTACGTTTAATATATTAATAATTAACATTGATGGTTAACATGGCGCAGTGGTTAGTCTGACTGTAAATATGAACGACTGTGGGTTTGATTCCCACTAGGAAAAATTATTATATTGTACTATCATTAACTTACAAGACAAAGCACGGCGTTTAATTCTGCCTTTTAACACGCAATTCAGACAGAAAATGTGGCAAGAAATCTTGGCACTAGGATCTCTCTGATTATCCTGCTATGAATAAATATATAGACTATAATAAAAATATAATTTTCTTAATAAATTACATTTAGGGAAATTAATATTAATCTATTTGAATACTATATCAGCTTAGAGTGTAAACCCGCTAAGGCCATTATTGGTTGTTATAATTATTCTTATACCATTTGAAAGTATCAGAAGTATATATTACAGCAACTATTCTACTAACTAACTATTATTCTCTCTATCTGTCAAATCCACACATGACATAAAAAAGTTATAGTTATAAAATATATACATATTTGTTTTAAAATATTTTTTTGCTTCCCCTGATTTTTTTTAATATGACATTAGTACGTTTACACTCTAAGCACTGTAAATATTGAACAATTTTTGAAAATCATAAACTGGTATTTTTTAAACAACCCATAAATTGTACATACTGCCCCATTCAACACTTTATCCGTAACATAGCATTAGTTTTACGCTTAGATCTAACTATAGCTTAGATTAGCTTAGTATATAGTGAGGTTCATTCGGTTGACTCTGGAAATCGGGTATTTCCAATATTTACCACATCGAGCTGCTCGCGGCAGTATTTCGTGCTTTGGCCATAGTCAGTTATCGGCTATTTTAACACATTCACACTCGGCTATTTTTCTACGTTTCTAATTCTAGAGTACGGTAAATGTAATGAAATTCTGAAGCTGGTTTCCGCAAACTTGTATCGTCAATGGAAGATAAAAATATCAATGTTGAAAAAGTATTATAATAATTTTAAATGTCGTGAATTCACGTCAGCGCCAACTAGGAATAGAATTTTAAATTACGTGAATTCACGTCAGCGGTCGCGAATACTTTAATATTCTTTCCTGGCAGTTGCATACAACTGCTACAAAAGAACACGTTTCCGAGCGGTAAATGTTAGAAATAACCGATTTTCGGAGTTAACCGAATGTATTCTTATCTAATAATCATAGAAAGCTTAGTTTGTTGCTAAAATGGTCCGTCGCCTCGCGTTACCTCTAATAACAAAGGCGTCAAAGTCCAGCTAAAGCTATATATAAAAACCGAATAACAATGCAAGAATACTATATTTTTTTAGTTGTAATATATTTCGTTAAGTATAATTCCGATATAGCTTATTTTAAATTTCTAAAGTTTTAAAGTGTTAATCCCACACTTAGGAAACGAAAAACATATTTTAGAAAACGTATAAAAAATTGAACGCAGCGGGACTCGAACCCGCGCCTCTTGGCTAACAACATAAATAAGTTGTAACAAGCTTATAAGAATTTCGACGCAGCCGGATGTAGAACACATGGCGCTGTGGTCAGAGCCCTTGGACGGTTTCCAAGAGGCTCGGGTTCGAGTCCCTGTGGTGGACTGCCGCGTTTGTTAGTAAAAGATGGACTTTGCCATCCTTGTTATTTATTAGACAACTGATTTCAATTATAAATTCGAAGAACTTCGTACCGTCGTATTTTTTCCTATTGCAGATTAACCAAATATAACTATATTGCTTCATACATGAATGAAAGTTATTAACCCGTTAAAATTAAAAATGATCAAAAACGTACTATATTTTTAAAATTAAAAAAAAATGTTTTTTTTTTATTTTTATTTTTATTTTTCTATATGTTCTATCTTTTCTTAACAATAACAAGCAAAAAAAATGATGCAGTCGTTCGGTTTCAGTGATCTTTTTTTTTATGGATAACGGATATTTTTGTTTATTTAGATTATAAGCAAAGTATATGTTTATTATTAAAGACAGTTACGAAAACGACTCGATAATTCTAACAAATACCAAATCGATTATAGTCATCTTAATCGTTAATTTTAAATCGATTTTTTAAGATATACAGTATAATGAATTTTTATTTAATTATTTTATAATACAGTCTTATTTGTTGTTATTATTTAATATAATTGTTAACATAGTGACATGGTTTTGTGATTTCTTGTGACGTTCAGAGAGTAAAGCTAAAGCGGCTTCGCAAGAACGACTACGCGTTGTGGCGCAAAAATGTATCCCATAGAGCCAAAAAGGTGACCCATACCCCAGTTTATATTCAAATGTAACTTACATAGACGTAACTATTAGCTACCTTTAATTACTCGACTAAATTTATACTTTGACATACGTTTACTTCACGCGGACTTCGAACCTGCTACAGCCACGATAATTTTAGGTTAATATTTAGGGATTTTTGCTAAGTTCGTTTTCATTATATTCTTTATGAAGAAAATATAAACTACCCAATTGGCATCGGGGTCCAAACGGACGCCGCGAGTAATTACAGGTTAACTATTGTATTGAGTTAATCTGTTTGTATTGTAAAAAAATATTTTTTATATATATCGAAATTTGATCGAATATCATAGCTACGCCTATGTGAGACATATACATATATGTTAGTTAGACTGTTCGTTTTATATCTTTATATGTACGTATATGTTGTATAATTTGAGGATTCTTGTTTTAATAAACTGTACCAATACTTACATAAAAATATATTCGCCGGTAAATCAAAAGACAAATAGAATTTGTTTGTCCAATATGAACGTATGTACGAACATGGATCAGGAACGCAAATGAAACGAACTTAATGTATCTACATTTTTAAATGGGTCTTAAGTCTGTAAAAATAGGCCTGGTGTATAGAGTTACTACCAAATGATGACAGAATATAACATTATCTAGAATTCGAAAAGATTAATTGAGGAATGCTTATAGTGATTTGACTTACGTACGGACAGATTCCTATGTCATTATTATTTTACTTAAATTACTATAATTGTACAAATATAATATACGAGTATAAAGGCTGGCTAAGATATATGATAATGATTTTAAAATTATTTTAACATTCGCGACTTGGATAAGAATGAATATGATTTCATTACGAGTTCAAAATAAAACAGACAATATTTATTTAGGATATGCAAATGTTTTTGTGACATTTTATACTTGTTTAATATAGTTCCATTGAAGTAAAGCAAGTATTGTAAGATAATGGACAAAAGAATGTTCGAAACGAAAGCAAACGTCGTTCGCATCTTATAATATTATTATATGTATATATGTCAGTGTGTGTTTGCTTGCAATACAAAAATCCCTACGAATATTGTGTCGTCGTGTCTCTGACGACGCGCAATTTTACTATACATCGATATTCTTTTGAAAATGATCACAAACACTTTGCAATTTAATCGTAATGGGTTATTCATATAAATCGTTGGCTACTCGACGATGCGATAACCTATTTTAATGTTTGGGATATCTCGCACTACAGAATATCTAAACCAGTGTATATATATCGCATCCGTAATGTCCTAAGCTCGTCGTGTCAGTTCTGACGTCTGCTGGGTAGGAGCTTGCTTCTATAGTGGTGCATGACGCGCAGATGTCAGTTCCTGGCACCAAGACGAAAAAGGGATATGGTGGGGATATCCCATGTCGAACCCTGTTGCCACCAACTAACAGGAAACGTGCTAGATATAATTTTTGGACCACAACCTATAAACCTAATTTTGCAACTTATATTTATTATTTCATTAACTTTTTTATGAAAGGTCGAAATTTCTCGTATATTTATTTAATCATGCGCATGAAGGCGGACTAAGGACATTTTTGGGTTTGGAATCGCACCCACAAATATCAGTGCGCTCACTCGATATTTATGAGTACGAAGTACACCATGTCGTAGACACCTCTTTAATGGTATATGTATCTTGTCTATATATGTTTCATTAAATCTGAACTCAAAAATGTCTTGTCTCAGAAGACCGCTCGAAATTATATCTGCACGAAGTAGAGTGCAGTAAAACGACACCCTGTACAGAACTCATTCATAGTAAGACGGACCTTCGCGTGTTAGACAAAATTAATAGAATTATATACATATATTTACTAATGATTTAACGCTTATTATACTTTCAATAGATCTAGTGCTTTTGAAGAATTGCTAAAACTGCCAAAGAATATAGTACAGTGGTTATAAGTTTAAGTAGTCTTTTACAAATTGGATGTGTGTGCTCTAACGTATTGATACTGACAACATTGGCTTATCATTCGTCGAACACTTATATTGTGACAATAAAGTATCCGGAAATTGTAAAGAAAACAAAAAAATATTCATTTATTAATCAATATTTATTTTGTCGCCTTCAAAATAGGCCCCATTTGATGCAATACACATGTGCCAACGCTTCTTCTAATCTTCGAAACGTGTTTTATAAGCACTTTTCGGGATCTTCTTTAGCTCACGCGTCGAATTCTCTTTTATGTCTTCAATTGACTCATAACGGTGTCCTCGGAGTGGCAATTTGAGTTTAGGGAACAGGAAAAAACCGCAGCTAGGTCTGGTGAGTACGGTGGTTGATCGATGATATTTATCGAGTTTTTGGTCTTAAATTCGGTCACGACGTGAGCTCGATGCGATAGTGCATTATCGTCATGCAAAATCCACGAATTTTCCTTCCATAATTCCGGGTGTTTCCTACGGATTTTCTCGCGCACACGCCTCAATACAGCTAAATAGTATTCCTTATTGACCGTTTGTCCCTCCGGAAGGAATTCATAGTGGGCCACACCTCGAATATCCAAGAAAACAGTAAGCATCACCTTCGCTTTTGACTTGCTTTGGCTCGGTTATTTCAGTTTCGGCTCGTTTTTGGTCTGCCGTTCCGATGATTGTTGATTTGTTGGCATGTCATACTCGTAGACCCATGTCTCATCGCCAGTTATGATGCGTTGCATGAATAAGGGATCAGCATTGGCACGCTCTAGCGCGTCTAAAGAGACTTCTTCACGACGCTTTTTTTGCATGAAATTTAGCCCTTTTGGAACAAGTCTGCCAGTGACCTTTCTCATGCCCAAAATGTCAACCAAAATCAAACGAACTCTCGAGTTGTGTTGATGTTAAGGTCTTGTGCTAACTCTCTAACACTGGTATGACGATTTTCGAGCACAGTTTTCCTCACAATTTCAATGTTTTCATCGGTTGAAGAGGTCGAAGCTCGTCCGGAACGAGGCAAATCTTCAACGTATGTACGGTCGTTTTTGAACGCTTTGTACCAATCATAAACTTGTGTTTTTGATCTCTCCCAACATTCTCAACGTTTCCGCACACGAAATTTTGTTTGTAACACAAAATTTAATGCAAACTCTTTGTCCAATTATTGGAATCATTATAAAAATCGCCGCGCACTACTGAGGTGTGTTTACTAAACAGAGTGCTGTCAACAAACTAGTTGTCAGATCGCGCTAAAACTTGGTATCAGAGGTCAGCACAGTGCTACCAACTTACAAAAAAATATAATTGAAAAATAGTTAACACGCGACTTTTAAATTGAAATTTCCGGATACTTTATTGTCACAATGTATATTGACACTGAACACAATTTCGGGTAACTCCGCAGTAACATTACTGCGCTCTACTGCCGGAAGGCTGGTGGTGACAGTGGCGTGTCAGTGTGTCTCTCCGGGGGGCGCGAGCACGCCTGTACTGGCACGCCCGCGTGACGTAGGGTGCGTCGGCGTGCCGCTACAACGTGCTCGCCCCTCTATAAGTGTGTGTATTCAAAAAGACTTGGTATGAGCAGGTAGAGCTGATGTCGCGCGACGCGCAGAGCGTGCTGGTGGTGTCGTACGCGGAGCTCAAGCACTGCTTGGACGCGGCCTTCGACGAGGTGATGAGCGCCGCTGGTGCTGATCGCGACAACATGCCGTACCCGTCCGCCTAGTGTTTCTCTAGGGCACCTGTGGTGCCGCACTGCTGTTACCTTTGTTTTCTGCAGAACAAGTCGTTGCTGCAGTTCTACAGCATGAGGCGGCTCCCGCGCCCGCTCCCCATGCAGCACCCCGTTGTGCTCGCATTCAAGAAGAACGATCCGGGACGTATGCCCCGGAACTGGCATACATAAAGTGTGCTACACGCGTACAAGTACAATAGCTATGCTGCTACAGGACTCACACTCTCGTTTATTTATAGCTTATCGTCTTATATATTTGTAGTGGAAGTAGAAGTAACGAAGGCAGCGGATAGCGGAGAGTGACGAGCGGGAGCGACGAGTGCGGTCGTATACAAGAGTGCAAAGAAAGGAACTGCCGCCTTATTGTGTAGTCAGTTTTCTCATATTATATTTACAAGTATCATAAGTGTTTATTTTGTTTTTGTTTATTGTGAGCAGTGCGGTGCGCAGGACTACGGTGATTTAGTGTTTTAAGGAGATCTCATTTTGACGAGGGCCCCGGTACAGGGGGCTCAGGGGTTCAGGGGTTACATTCCAAACTAACACACACATACATTCAACTCCCAGAATATCCCGGCAGGTGTCGCTACGCAGGTAGCCGCTACTCTCAGCTTGTCCATCCCGCGATATTCCCGGGAGCAGATTGTACCTGATTGTGCAATACCTTAGCGACCACTACCTACCAGGTTGTGTCGTCCCACAGTAGTCACAGGTTCACTTTTAATAGTTTACTTAATATTAGCTACCACTTTATTGCATTTCAGTACAATAGATATATTTATGACGTGTTAGTTCAACGGTATTGGAAATCCAATAATTAGCGTTTATTTTTTTAGGTTTATCACAAATGTATATTTTTTGTTTTTTTTTTTTTCTAATAAATCAAGTACTAAATAAAGGTATTTTATTTGGCTTGTCCCCTTTGACTTGATGCGTTTAATCGTTTTGTTACTTCTAGGTTTGTAACAGTGTATGGTGTGGGCGTGTGACGACATTGTTTAGAGAGTTAGCTAAGAGTCACATGACACGTCCGGACGTCGACGATGTCTGTGGGGGAAGGACCATCGTGTCTGTGTCCAGCCAACACATGTCGTATCAAATTTTTCCATTATTTATATTGTTTCCTTTTAATTATATCAAAAAGACAATATTTGGTCATATATATAATGAAATTTTGCCCCACTAAGCAACAAACTGACAGATATTTTTACATTTTCTATACAATAATATCAAATCGTCTGAACGAATGATTTTTAATATGATTGCAATTTCTATCTATTGAATTACATTTCAAATATAATATTTAATCTCATTTAAAAAGAAATTTAATAAGATATATATATATTTTTGTATAATTTTATAATATATATTTTGTTCACTGCAAACACTAAATTGACAGATCTCATTATCAGTCTACTAATATAATTTCCGATAAATTATTTGCTTTCTTATTTAAATCAAAGTTATTTTTCTCATTATATTAAGAGTTATTTGATATTTCTTTGGTATTCTAATCATATATTTTTCTGCCATCAGATTCAACATAAAAACCTTTTTAATCTGTCCTTACCCCTCGAAGTGAAACAAAGAAGGATTCATAAAGTCCACACCACTCGAAAGCACACTATACTAATTTATTATATTTATTTATCATGTATTTTTGATGTATTTTATAATATTATAAAAAGATATAAGATTTCAAATAATGTTACCATATACAATTGAGCAACGATAATGTCTAAAGTATACTAATCATTATTATGTAGATCAGTGAGTAGCGTAAAAATCAAAGTAGAATAATTCTTAAAGTAGTATATAATCGAATATCATTGATAAATTTGTAGTATTATATTCATGCGTAAGTTTTAATATAACATTTTCTTTAAATGAACCTTAATTTAACGATTTTTATAAAAATATTTAATCTGTATTTTTGTCAATGAAATTAAGTAATTAAGTTAGTAGTCTTTGTCTATTCCTAGATGTTACACACTAGTGTTGATTAGTATTTCCTTGCCAATTATATGTAGTCTTGGTCCAAATTGAATTTGAAAATGTTATCTATTACCAGTATATATTGTAGCACAAAATATTAACGTAATTTTATTACTAAATTCATTAAGTAAGTGAATGTATATGTATGTAGCACGTAGCATCCGTCTAAAAATATCCTTACCTTACTTCCTAGAAGTAGCAAAAGTAGCGAAGAACATTTAATTGTTTAGAATAAAATAAATAACAACTTAGTACTATGCCTGCGTTTTATTTACCTATACCTTCCAGAAAAAAAAATTATGTAATTAATATTAAAAAAAACATTTGTGGTACAAAAATATCTATATATAAATACGTGAAGCAAAATCTTTGGATCCATTTTTACGAAAATTACGCGGACACCGAAGCATTAAACTTGGCACGCTTACAGTTTATATAGAGAAGTTCAGAATGCTAATATATATTTTTTTAAATAATGCATTAACAATGCACAAAGTGTATTAAATTAATAAAATAAATGTTACACACTACCATGGTTTGACGTGCACGTTTGATATACAAAGTGACATTTACGTCACTTCGCAATATGTTATTAACGCATTTACGGAGACATTAGCATAATATAAATATGAAAAACTATCTTCAAACTGAATATTTTAAACATTACTTAACAGATCTAAATGTAATTTTGCGCTCACAGTTAATTATCTTGACGCACATGTAAGGATAACGCCTGTCGTGGCGCAGAGACACAAGCGTGAAACTGTAAACGCGACAGGTTGTGGGTTCGATTCCCACTGCAGGAAATGTTAGTATTTTCATTTCCTGGGTTTGGTAACAAGGCAAAGCGCGGCTTTGAGTTCCGCCACTTTGCACGCAATGCCGCAATTCAGGGGAAAGTGGGAAATGGAGTACCCTCGGTTCTCAAGTACCCTCTGCCTGTATATGCGGGATACAGCGTGAAGCTAAAAAAACAATAATAATATGATATCTTTGAATTGTTATCCGTTTTTTATAAATTGCACTAAATTGACTTTGCCATCTTTGTTTATTAGACCTCTGAGATAATCGTGATAACATGAAAGTTATTATTATAGCAAATGACACCGAGATACCATTGTTTGTAAGCTACATCAAAATTGACTCATCAATAGTGGAGTTAGCCAAATATACCTTACTTTCTATAATTATTTTTTATTAAGTATCATTTCTTTCTCCTCATTATTTCGCTGAACCAAAATAAGTAAATTTAAATTTTTCGGTATTAGCTCAGTACTCTTTTATAGATTATAGAATTGTGTACTTCTATGTTGTCTATGGGAATCTCTCATAAATAAAACGGTTTTCTATTTTGATAAAAACAACTTTTATTTCACATAAATCATCAGGTTATGGGCGCAGGTCATCTGATTCATTTTTTGATCGGAAAAATTAAAAATGATAAAATGTACTTTGTTGTAAACAAAAAGTAGTTCCGTAACCGATATAACCTAAAAACTGCTAGAGCAGTGTGGGAAAACTTAGAAAAAGCGTTCGATGATAAAGGTTTGACACGCCGGGTTAATTTACTAAGAGATTTGATAACCACTACACTCGAATCATGCTTGAACATAGAAGATTATGTCTATAAGGAGACACAAGAGTCAAAAGATGACACTGGATGTGTGGCTGTGTTTTCTGCTACAATGACAATGGCTGGTATATTGATTCTGGAGCTTCAATGCATCTGACAATGCACCATGAATGACTCCATGATGAAATCACACCTCCGGTTAGCACAATAAAGGTGGCCAATGACAAGAAACTTCTTGTGAAAAGTTGTGGTAAAGTGACTTTGAATGTGCTCAATGAAAACGGCAAGATAAATACAATTTCAGTTCAGAATGTCCTGTATGTACCAGAATTGACTACAAATCTTCTTTCAGTTAGTCAAATAATAAATAGTGGATGCCAAGTGCAGTTAGATAAAATGGTTGTATGATTTTCAACAAAAACAATGAGAAAGTAGCAGTTGCTAAAATGATAAATAATATGTACAGGCTAAATATGCACAGTGTACAAGCTTACATGTCTGCTACAAAAGATAGTGATTTTTATCTCTGGCATCAAAGATTGGCACATTTAAATTTTGAAGATTTGAATAAACTCTCAGAAAATACAGGTGTGAAATTACAAAATAAAGATAAGGTTGTCTTACATGTCTAGAAGGGAAACAAACACGAATCCCTTTTCCCACAAAAGGTACCCGAGCACAAAATAAACTGGAACTTATACTTTATGTTATACATCCTCAACAAAGACCACACTTGAAGGCTACAGTGATGCTGATTTTGCCAAATATAACTCTACACATAGATCTCTGAGTGGGTATGTGTTCGTAAAAAATGGAGCTGCTCTAACATGGGCAACACAACGTCAGCAGAGCGTTGCTTTATCAACCACAGAAGCAGAGTTTATGGCTGCAAGCTCTGCCACTAAAGAAGCTAATTGGTTAAAAAGATTGTTTTTACCTAAGTATAGATAATCAAAGTGCTATATGTTTAATAAAAAATTTAGATTATCATAAATAGTGTAAGCACATAGATATTAAGTACAATTTTATTAAAGAAAAGTATATTGAGAAACAAATAGACTGATAAACCAATGAACTGAACAGAAGGACTGGAACAATATACTGATAGTTTTACAAAAGCTCTTCCTAGAGATAAATTTTAATATCTTAGATAAAAAATTGGTGTTCAAAAATTAGAGTAAAATTTTCTTTATTTAATTTGTAATTTGTAAAGTTATATAGAAAGTTCAAATTTAGTGCAAATGTTGTAATGAGTAACTTTGACTATATTGGTATTAGCGCAACACTCTTTTTGTTATACATCACTAGTTTATAGATTATAGAATTGTGTACTTCTATGTTGTCTGTAGGAATCTTAAAAATAAAACAGTTTTCTATTTTGATAAAAACTACTTTTATTTCACATAAATCATCAAATAGAACATAATTTTCACCCCATTTTTACCAACACTGTATACAATATTATTGAAAATTAAAGACTATAGTATTATAAATTCTATGGTAGTAATTGTATACCTCACTTACAGAACATGACATGCTTACTATAATTATACAAAAAAATAAAAAAAACAAACAGTACAGTTCTAATTTAAAACTTACAAACAATAACAAAACCTCAAAAACAAAAATGTAAAAATAAAAAATAAACAACAAGCGATAAGGATATAGGATATTTTTTATGTAAAAAATATAGTATGTAGTAGGGACTGCCATTTAATACATGAGCGAAGCCACGGGTAATGGCTATATAAAGGTAATAATATATTTTGTTGTTATTTTTGAATTAATTGTAAATTTTTTGAATTTCTTTTTATTTCATTATATTAAAGAAATCAAAATTTTAATGTTAGTTAATGGAAGGATACTGTTGTGGCGATTTTTTGATTATTTTGATTGGCTATAAGAAAATTGTAATATTATGAAAATCCCTATTAGTTATAATTAGAGATATAATGTGTTGTTTAAAGAAACTCAATGGCATGTTTTGTCTTTTCAAAGCGTAGTAATGCAAATAATTTAAATATAATTGTTCTCCCGTGTGGAAATCGAACCCATAATCACCGTGTTTACATTTAAACAGTCCCATTGCGACACGATGACCTCGTATAGAATAATTTTAAAAAAAAAGGAAACCGATTACAAATTAAATGCACTAAAAAGTAACATTATTAAGAATGACTCAATAACAGGCTATTAGGGTCTATTACCTATAAAAAAGTTTTGACATAGTATATACTGGCATATAGACCACCTAGGATACCTATTGCAGTTCCTAAACTAGATGAGTTTTTGTTGTGGAATACGTAATACGTACAACAAGTTATAAAATTGTAGGCGATTTCATTTACTATGATTATTTCCCCAGAAAAAGAATAAATTAATGTTTTTTTAGTTTCTTAAAAATATGAATTTTAGGAAATATTTTTTTTAATAATTATAATAAATTAAATCTATTGAATGATTATATAGATTAAAAATAATCTATATTTAATAAGTTATTAACATTATCTCATAGGAGGGTAGTCAAAACCTAATGTCGATTCCGTTCGCCTCGCGTCTTCCGGTTTCATGACATTAAAATAAAATAAATTAAAACTTATTTGAAAACAAATAGGGCTTATTATACAGTAACAAAAAATACGTTGACCTTTTGTTTGTAACTTCTTTTTTACCAATCCATCTTCCTTCGTGTGGTCCCCGTACAAGCTCACATTGCCGAAGTGATTCTTACTCAGCAGCCACGTTGGTAACGACATAATTAAAAATAACTCAACTGAACTTTGTAAAGTAACGAAACAATGCCGCGTTATATTTCACGATACGTATTATTTGATGGATATTTAATTTTCCTGGATATGCAGCCTGTTTATAGTTCACCGCATCCTCAGGTATGTATTGTAGTTACACGAATATTCACCAATAACGGTGAATGTTAATTGAATATTATTATGATTTTAACAATAAAAACTGACTTCAAATATTACTTGCTTACTTAACTTCACGCTTTATCCCTAGCGGTGTAGTCAGAGAGAAAAGAATGCTAAACGCTACGGTCCGCATACCTCTTTTGCCACGTGCACAGTTATTAACCTCTTCATACATGCCTTCCGGGTCCTCATGCTTTTTAAAAGTAAATTTATTACGAATAACTCAAAAACATTCTTCTGATTTCAAATAAAGTTAACTGTAACCACATTAGTATTACTATCATATAAAAAAGGTCAAGTGAAATTGGTGACCTATTTAAAGTTATGCGATCGGTCGTATTGAGTAGTTCCTCATTTTATGAAGTCGGTTAGTTATTTATACAACAATAAAATACTTAAATTTAATGGTTAATTTAATTGGTTAATTAATAAGAAACTTATAAACATTTTTTTTTCCCAAAGATGCGGGACATTTACAACATCGCTCATCGACAGGTTGGTATTATCTTACTAATATTATAATGTCAAAGTTTGTTAGGATGTATGTTTGTTACTCTTTCACGCTAAAACTACTGAACGAATGTAGATGAAACTTTATAATATAGTTTATACATTAGAATAACACGTAGGCTATTATATAATTAATATTTTTTTATGTAATTTGACCATAATGTATCGATAAGTATCTAGTAATGATTATTATGCGTCGGTTCTTCTCAGTGAATGGCTATTAAGTTTAATGAACTGGTGACAAATAAATAGATATTAAAAAAATTAAACATTCTTCTTATTTAGAATAAAATTATTTCATTTTTACTTTATAATTGTAAGCCAATTGTATTTTTGACTGTATTTATTATTAATATTGGTTTATTTCTTATTGCTGCTAATAGCCGGGGCCGCACTATCCACACATCCACGGTCATCCCCAGGTAAGAAATTTTATATATTGTTAATTATTATATTCATTAAGTAACTTTTGTTAACTGAAGTATTAATTTTAAATTTTACACCAGTCAAGTATTAAGTTTAAAATGTGTTTTTCTTTGTTTTTTTGCCACCTCCAGCCGTTCAGTCCCACTCAGGTAATGTCGATAATCATTTTTTTAGCTTCACGCTGTATCCCGCATATAGCAGGCTAGATTCTCTCGAAACTAAACGCCGCTCTTTCTCTTGTTACCTGAGCGAGGAAATGAAAACACTAAATATCAATTATTATAAATATTTTATATTTTCATTCCCTGGAGTGGGAATTGAACACACTACCTGTCGCGTTTACAATCGCACGTGCCTCTGCGCCACGACTGGCATATCTTGTCTGTAATTAATTAATAATGAATATTAAAACATTTAATAGTAATTAAATTTAATAAGCATTAAAATGATATATAATATTTTTTATTTATTCTATCTTTTTCATGCAATCGCAGTCTATATGTTGTCAACGCTATATTCCGAGACACACGGTAATAATTGACATCTTATTTGATATATTTAGCTATTTAGCTATATTATTGCATTTATATATTCTCGTAGTTATACTTAGCTAGTATTTAGTTTATTTTTTTATGTTATTTTGCATGTTTTATATTTACTAGTGTCCCCGTTGACGCGTTAACAACGCGTTGTCTTTAGTAATGTATATGTCACTTTGTATAAACACATATATTTGTATAGTGATAGTGTTTGTAACATTTATTTTATAAATTTAAAATATTTTTTAAACATTATTTAAATAAATATTAACATTCTGCACTCCTTCTGTATATAAACGATAAGTGTGCCAAGTTCTTTGCTTCTCCGTCCGCGTTATGTTCTTAAGAATGGATCCAAAGTTTTTGCTTCACTTATTTTTAAATAAATGACTTTTTTACGTATTAGTACACCTAAATAATATGTGTAAATAAAATTAAATTTTCATTATTACAATTCAAGTGATTCCATGTTGCAAATGGCGATACCTCATAGTTATATTGATTTATGGGCAACTAACCGGTGCACCGGCGCGGTGTATATGCATTTAGTACGCATGTACCGCCGGGCTAGGTTTCCCGGGATACCTAGGCAGGCTGAGGCGGTATGGGTGGTCGGGGTGGTCGGGATGCTGGGCTATTGATTAAACGACCCCCCATGACGCATCTCCCTGTATGCCCTTTGATATTTGCAATAGCATAATTTCTGGGAAATGTTGTTGGGAATATTCTAGTTTGGCTTAAAGTAGTGTATTTTGGTTTGGTAGTTTTAGTGTTTTGCAGGTTGAATTAAATTAGTTTGATATAATAAGGAGTATATGGACACTAGTCGTTTCCCTTGAAGATAATATTTACTACTAAGTAGTGTGTCTGTTAATTGTCGTCTAACTTAGTAAAATAATTAACTCATTAGATCTTTATCTTCAATGGGGAATCGAATCCACAACCATCACGTCTGTACTGTAACACTTCTCTACTGAGCCACGATAGCCTCGACATATACATGCATATACATAAATATTGCAATAAAGCCTATACGATTTTCAATGTGTGAATTAGACTTTGAAAACTATTTTATAACTCTTGGTGAAGAATATTATCTCTGGCCAAATAATTTTTCTTAGAAATAATCTTTGTGTAGCGGGATTTGAAAAATCTCCCTATAGAAATGCTAACAACAAAAATTTGTCGTAGGAAACGTATAAACACTTCGAGATATATAGCTCGATAAAAACGTAAAACTTACTTGGCTAGAGCACTTGCATTGTACCTATGAGGCTCGGGTTCAAATCCTGCTATGTTCAATTTTTTTATATTGTTTGTAGGAACAAAAGATAAACAGTTCATTCAGGGCACCGTATATAATTTAAATTGAGATATTTATTTCATTTTTCTGTTGTAATTATTATCTTTTTTAAATTTTATTATGCTTTGTTATGTTTGCGTAGTTGAATTTCTTTGATAAATTATAGTACCTAAAAGTGAACACTTATTGAATGAGTGACTATTCACTAAGTGCAAGTGACACTAAGTGAGTGAACTACTAAATGCAAATTTCCCATAGGTCATTGGCGACTACATCCCCATATATTACTATGCCTCCCCCATCCAACCCGAGATACCGGAGGAGTCTCTTCCAACCAATGTACAATTACACGTGAACACCCAAGAAGTCCACCAGGTAATGTGAAAATGATAATTTTTTTATATATAAGCA